>SNQJ01S0079652.1:14427-28349 GCA_010110895.2 Picea sitchensis | reverse complement strand
CATGGAAAATTAGCCCATGAGCGAAATTTAACCCCTAAAATCATCCAATTTCTTTCTTGACTTATTTTATGATAAAATAAAACAAAATACCAAAACAAATAAAGGCTCAAGAAAGTATCAAAATAAATAAAATAAAGTTTAAATTTGTTTATATAAAGTGGAAAACTAAAATCAATCTTAAATTAAATAATATTTCTATTAATTTCTATTTATCATTACATAATAATATCACAAGAAATTATCAATGTTGAAAAAATGATAAGAATAATGTGACTTGTATTTTAAATTAATTCTTAAAAATGTTAAAAAGAGAAATAAAGATAAATATTTTAAATAATAATGTGTAAAATAATAAAACTTATTTATTTTTATAATTAAATTATTAAATTAAAAAGACTTCATTCAACATCAAATTAATGACTACCACACACTGAATCAAAGAATTACTATGATCATGTTAAGTTGGATTAGTATTTTACAATTATTGATTTTTAAGATTTAGAGGATTTGTAATGGATAAGGATTATCTAGGTGAGTTCTACTTTCAATTTCAATTGTTTGCTACTAGGTTTTTTTACAAATATTAATAAATAAATGTAATATATGTTCGAGTGTTAGTTGGACAATGTTTAAAGGATTTATGATTAGGGGGTTACTTATTAATGGGTTAGTAGCATTAATAATGGATAACTATATTTAACCATAATCTAAGGTGTCATACTATAATCAACCATAATAGTTAGGGAGTTAAAATGTTAGCTATTAGAGAACATTAATTGGTTCATTTTAGATTGTTAATTTAAGGGGAAATGGGTTAGGTATTAAGGGATTCATGGTAGTGGTTTGTCTTTAGTGGTTCATGTTTAACTTAAATTTATGGGATTAGTGTGTTTAGGGGATAGGGGTTTAATGGTTTAGTGGTTAAATAACATCAATGAATTAGGGAGTTAAAGACTTAAGGATTAGATGTTAGTGGGAAATGACCAGTGAGATAATAGGTTAGCATAATAAAGTGGATATTATTAACATACATTTTACAAAACATTAAAGTATTTATTATATAATAAACATTTTAATGTTTTCTAAAATGTAACTTAATAGTACTGATGCTATTATGCTAGCCTATTATCTGGTCTAACACTTAAGTTACTAACTTGCTACTTTGTTCACCCTATTATATATAAATTAATTTTAAATTACTAAAAATAATGAGCAATGCCTAAATATTACTAATTAAATAATTAAAAAATACAATAAACTAATTAATAAAATGAAGACAAAAATTATTTTAAATTTTAAAAATAAAATAAAATCAATTTAATAAAAAAATTTAATAAAAAAATGGTTATTATATATTCAAAATTTAAATTTAAAATAATTCTATAAGAAATTGTTAAATATATATAATATAATATAATATTATTTACACTTTTTCAATAATATATATATTTTTAATAGAATATCAAATCTGTTCAAAATATTAGGACGAAATCAATGGCGTTTCTATAAATTTAGACTACTCTAAAATAAGTTATAGACATTTTGTAATAGGAATGCACAACTACAGTCCGCTAAGTAAAGAATAGTGAGAATTATTGTAAGAAATACATTGGCCCTCTGTAGTTCAGGAGTACAGTGGCATTGTTAGAGCATAGTCGTTGTCACAATGATGCAGCAAACACAGTAACACTCCGCTATGAGGAGCAATCACAGGGCAACTCTCCTTTGGCAGATGTCGAATAGACTAGCCACCGCTAATAAGAATTCATGATTATGGGTAGAGTAGCATTCTTATTATAATCCCTTATTCCTTCTATCGGGCCAAGGAGAGTATATCTTCTTTAGTCCTCCCACACATATGAAAATATGTGAGCCTCAGACTGCAAAACTGGAAACAACGATAATATAGAAATGAGAAACCAGTAAACGCAAAATTGGCAGCAATAAATAATCTAGACTGAACGTTCATTCCATACTGAGGCTTTTGGAAGAGGGAATAGCTATATTCCCATAAAAGCTTAAATTTCGCTCATGGTTTTCTTCAAATGTCCAGATACAAAAACATCACAATAATGTCTCACTCGTATACCAAATGATGGGAGGCATACATTGATGCACATTTCACTGTACTTGAAAGTACTTATTTCCATAGGGAAAAACATCTCTTTGTTGCTAGAATGGATATGGCTTGCAAGATCGATGAAGCAGCTCAATGTATTCCTCAATGTTTTGTATTTGGGCAGCTCAACGTATTCCTTAATGTATTCCTCTAATAATCCCTCCACTCCAACACCAAACAAATCGCACATTTTCCACTCCCGTAGATGCTCCGTAACTTCGCCAAACAAATCGCACCTTTTCCGACTTCCGCAAATGCTCCGTAACTGTCACATGCATAAGAAAGGAGATGTTAAAATTGAAGGCGAGCAAGCTTTTATTTAAAAAACTAACAATTGAATTGATCTAAAATAAGTATTGATAAATGGCGTATTAGTACAGCTAATATGAGAAACCAAAAATTTGAGAAACGAAAGCCATTGAACCAATAACTTGCGCTTTGCTTTCACCCATCATAGACACTACCTAACAAAACTAGCAACATATAGAGCGTATGTAGTCATCGTTGTCTACGTAGGCTTCAGCATTTGCATGAAAAAAAATCGTTCTGCAAATTATGTGAAAGAATTTTAAAATAACCTAGCCAACCGCTCAATTCAATTTCAAATTAATTTCAAATAAAGCCCGCGCCTTTTTGGAGTTCAAATTTCAAGCCCACGTCCTTTTGGAATCCATTTTGCGCATGGCATGAATGGTTCACTATGCCATTATGGCATGCATTACTTCAGTAGGACATCATTCTAAACGACAGTTTGTCTCACGGTGTCCGGATGAGTGGAGTAGTCGTATTAATGTTGTTGTTGATCGGACGATGTACTGTCGGAATCAAGAATATGCGGGAGTCGGAAAAGGTTCAATTCGTTTGGCGTTTAGCTTACACCCATACAATTATGTATATGATGATCGCCCATAGGCGTTAAATTATCTTTATCAATTGTCAATTATCTTTACCAAAATTATCGTTATCCTAGGATTATGATTATGCTACAGGTATGTAATTTAACCCATATGGGCGTTCATCAGCCACATAATTTTATGTGGTTGTGCTAGTTATACATCAAGCTATATGTCAAGTGTCAAACTATGAAGTTTATTATCAGAATGATAACAGTCAGAATCTTAGTAATCTAATCTAAAGCTTCAGTCCAACTCAAACTATAAATGAAGCTCTCATGTCAAACTACAAAGTCGACGATCATACATTGTGTTCTAACCAGTCAATGAAAGTAAAAGCCCGTAGATACTTGATGCAAATGCATTCTTAATGTAAATCCAATGGACAGTAACCCATTAATGGACAATGAATTCTTAATGTAAACGGACAATGCATTCTTAATGGTTTTATGGTATTTATATTTTATAATAACCCATTAATGGACAATGCATTCTTAATGTAAATCCAAGTGGACCATACCAACATACTATTTTCATTTTCATAAATTTTGATTACAAAGGAGTTCAAAAGCACATTCTGGCCACTTACAAAACAAAGTTCTAGTGAAGAATAGTTGTTAGTAGCTTAAATCCCTACCTTCAAAAAACCAATTAAACAAGTGCATTTTGGATGATAGTTCCCATCATGTATATAACTTAAGCATGGATTTTTAGAATCTATTTTACATTGTTGTTTATCTTATCTTACTTGCTTGAGGTTCACGAGGTTCACATGAGTGGTAATGAGAAAATGTTGCATGTCAAGATAATTTTTAAGTCTAGTAAGGGAGTATATATAAAAGGGGGTTGATTATTAAGATGAATTTTAATATGCATTAAACTGAATCAAGAGAAGTGGTTTCTACTTATAATTAGAAACAATAACGAGGAACCTAAATTTGGATTTATACAAACATAGGGAAAAATGGATTGTGTAGGTTTTACTCCCTCAAAGTTGTTTAATTTTCAAAATGAAACAACACTCATGAATCAAATAATCTTTCAATATAATTACCTTTCTTATTTGACCATACAACTTACTAGGTAGTGTGCAAGACTTCACAAGAGTTGATTTCCAATGTGGGGGTTAGTTGCGACAACATCAAATTAGATGAGTAAATTCATGGATATATCAATCCATAATAGTAGGCATAGTAAACGGTTGCATGTGATCAACAATGGGCATGAAAGAAAATATTTTTTTTTCATGTAAGTAAGGATCATACCATCAAGAAAGTAAGGAAAATATCATATGTAACACTATGGGGGCTACATAATTTCACCCACATGGATCCTTGTTGATATCGGGGATTGGTCGATCTAAGTGTAAATACTAGTGTCATCAATAATCTGTAGATTAAAATTTTCCTCTAAGATCCTTGTTTGAAGTGTGTATCCCACTAGGACTTGCAACTACATGGGATATGTTAACATGGTATAATGTATTGGAGAAAAGGGAACTAGAAAAAATATTAGATGCACACAATATAATATACCATAGAATTAATGAGACATCAGAAATGATTGTGAATTGGAAGAACATAGTGCCAAAAGTATAAAGTAGTTAATAAAATAGAATTGTTATTTTATATATAGAGTGTGTTCCTCTTAAGCATGTGAGTGAGTCTCACCTGTCTTTAAATTTTGTATTATTTCTTCTCCCACTAACCCACTTCCATTCCTCGGATTTTAACAACTATCCCTTTGTGTTCTTATGACAATTTTAGCTTTGATATGATTATAAATGCAATGGGGTTAAATTCCTAACCAAGACTTCATGTTGGTTTCCTATACCTTTCAAATTATTTATCTCTAGTTTGATCAATCATATCCTAATTCTCTACTTTAAAATCCATGCATAATAACATTGGTGATTCTATCAATCCTAGATTGGAAATGGTCATTATGTTTACATGAATTCTTAGCAATGGGGAAATGCAAAAAAAAAAATGGTTGGCATTAATCATTCTTGTCCTTCATGGAGGTAGCTTGAAAAAGGAGTTGAAGATAATCCACATCTATAAACATGTTTAGCTCTATACCACTAAAATTATTTAACTCTAGTTTCATCAATCATATCTTAATTCTCTACTCTAGAATCCATGCATAATAACATTAATGATTTTGTCAATCCTAGATTCGCAATGGTCATACTCTTTGAGATATCTTACATAAATTCTCGAAAAGTATAAACAAATTTGGTTGGCATTAATCCTCCTTCACCTCCTTCATGGAGATAGCGTGAATACGGAGTTGAAGATAATCCATCTATTCCACACATATCTCTATACACGAACTTCAAAATTAATTAAAAGGCCAAAGAAGCCCTCATAAGCTTGGATTCCATGAGAATAAGCTCTTATGTGCACTACAATTGATTTGGATTTATAAATGGAATGAAATGAAATACACACACACACACACACACACACATATATATATATAAAGGAAACAGACATATATACAGTGAAAATTGACTTATTTTAATAAAGAGAACATGCTTAAACTATAAAAATGTTGAATGAAACAAACTTTCTCGAATGGTGGCAATTGATATCTAAGAAGAGATGTGAGGGCTACGCTCATTCGCAAAAAGATGAGTACAATGAGGCTCTAAAGGCATTTTTATCAAAAATCATAGATGATAAAACACTAAACATCCAAAACCCTGACCCCGAGAGATGAAACCCCAAAAGGTTTGTGGGCCCCGATGGGGGTATTTGATACACCAACTTTATGAGGGTATGACTTTTTGATCCGAAAAGATCTTTTAAATGACAACGGTTGAGTTTTAAGCATGAGTTATTAAACCATTTAGGAACTAAATGAAAGAGGAAGAATTATACATGAAACATGACAGCCATAAATCAATATATAGATCTAAATATAAGAATGAATAACAACAAACCATAAAACACCAAAGTGATAATGGTGTTCGACAATCTTGCCTACATCTTTGGGTCTTTGTCTCAGTGGGTAAGGCTTTCTTATTTCTATTCAAAGCATTGAACGTACATCATAATAGTGCCAAAAGGGTTACAAACTGATCTGGTCTTGTTCTATCAGATCTCTAGAACCCAAAAAAACTGACGGCACTGAAATCGAATGAACGAAGCTCCCATAAATGGCCCGCAAAGGTGCTCTCCTCAATGGCTTCCCTGCATAAAAATGGCTTTGGCTTGGCAAATCTTCAGCATGTACATGTTCTCAACCTCCCCCATGGCTTCAAGAACCTGTGGTTTATATATTCTTGAAGTGGGTAACAGCCTGCCAACTTCCCCCCAAGATCTGGCTTCAAAAAGGGCTCCAAATCCCCCAATATTGGCCAAGAAATCTCCAAAAATGCCCAATCTGGGACAAAACTATAGAAAAAAATATACTTTGTTACAAAAATCAGAACAGGCCCCCAAAACATGGGTGCACACCCCTTTTCTAGGTCATATGGTTCCATGTGGCCAAGTGCCAACCCATAAGGGTGTTGCGCGCTGGCCCCTCCATTATCCATTACTCGTCATATGGCGCGTACCATGCAACCAAGGGCCCGATCGGATGAATAGGCCCCCGTCGATCAACCCTATCCTGTGGTGACCGCCCTGGTCCCATAGAATAGGTGGAGCACTAATCTTGTGCCCCCCCGTGCCCGTTGCCTTGTCGCATGGTGCAAGCGTCAAGCGTCGAGTCTGTGGGTGTATGTATGAGCATATAACCAGGGTTGGGGCTAGACCCTAGCCCTTTCCTCCTCCGCTCGAATTCCAAAGTAAGTTTAAATATTAAACGCAGACTTTGTATAAAAAGTACCACCGCAGGCAAGTTGGTAGCCCATACTGCTCAAAACATTCCCCCACGTCATAGGTCTCGAGGTCGACTCCCCAGGAGTCATATAACTTTTGAAAACCATTGACAATTAGAGGGGTGCCATGTGGTAGCCCAAGACTGGGCCACGTGGCATCATCACATTCGCCAAAAACCCTACAACCATTAAATTCCAAGTGTCACACAATTATTCGACCACGTCAGCAACCACTGCCTAGTCAGCACACCTGCCACGTGTCATACCAATGTACGGGTCTGTCATGTTAGTCATATGAATGTGCCACATGTCACCCTTGCAGTGGTGACATGTGTGACTCCCTGAATTGTCCACCTATACTTTCTCAGTGAGCAACCTGTCCACATCAGCATGCCAATGCACCCTTCCAAGTTAGTTGTACGACCGTATGGCCTGTATAGTTAGCTACCACGTGGAACTATATGGATTGTACTGACTGTACAATCATCAAATTTTGTATGTTTGGAAAAATGAAAAAACCACATTATCTTGAGCATACAATGTTCGTTTGATCCTATTCAAGTTGTGTTGGGTTCGTATCGACGAGGCCTACACACACATCCGTTTTGAATTCGTTTTGAGAAATTTGATTTTTAGGCCTTCCTGGACCCATTTTGGTCCCGAGATCCAATTTTGGATCACACCTCCCCACTAAAGACCTTTTGGTCCTCCAAAAGGTTACTAACCAGTCATCAAGTGTGGGATAGGCCACCTGACTTGTCCTCTGTCTTTGAACTATGTCTTGTGCACCTGTCTCATCAAGATCAACTGTAAAACAATCATGATAACTCACAACATATTGTCATCCATTTGTACTCTATCACATCTTACTGAAGCCACTATCATCCATGCTAACAAAATTAATAATGATAAAATCATAAATATGACTGCAAATGAGCTAATATGTTTGTAATACTTGCATGGCATTAACTTATCTTGAAGAAAAATGTGATTGATCTTCCATTCCACGATCATCTATTGTTCTTTCTTAAGATCAATTACTTGATTTGAAACAATTATAGGTGTGTTTCTTTCATGAGCCGCCTTTCTTAATTGTTCCATAGTTTGAAGAGATTTATTTACCTTTAAATGATGATCATGAACCACATATTCTTGACCTACTTTGATTAAATGATATTGATTTGTTTCCCTCTAGAAGATTTATTTGTGATCATACAAGTAAGGACTACATAAGACCATTCCACATTCAGTGAGTGACACCACATCACATGTTACCTATTCCACAAACTTAGATGAAATTGCAAACTTTAATTTGCATTTCTTTGTTATGTGCAATTGATGATTGTTTCTTATCCATTTAAGTGTGTAAGGCTTATGATGTATCTGAGTGTTTAATCCCAATTGTTTAACCAATTCCTCTGAAATCAATTTCGATTGAGATCCACTATCTATCAATGTGTCGACCTTAGTATGTCTCATTATGAACCTTATATGAAACAATTTACTTCTAGAATCAAATCCATCACCAATTTTACCCGTCAAACCAACCAATGAGATTTTAGATTCATCACCCGAATCCAATCCCAAGTCTGTTGGTTGTGTTCCTGCTGCAACTATTTGCCTCCCTTTCCTTTCTTTGAACCACTTTGGTCTCTTCTTGGGATGCAATTTCCAACAATGGTCCTCATCATTCCCTTCTTTCTTGCAATGCTTGCAAGAGGGCTTATCTTCCTTTCTTGCCATTGAATTTTCCCTTTTACGATTCCACTTCCTTTTGTCCTCTTTCCTTGAATACGATCCCCCTGATACACCAACCCCTATTTTCCCTGCTTCAATGTATGTTGCTTGAACAAAAACCTCATCAATATTAGTAGGTCCAAACATAAATACATTGTTACGAATATGTGCAGGTTAACCTCCTATATACTTCATAAGAGTTTTTTGGGTATGTAAAGTAATATCTAACATCAATGCCATTTTACGAAATCCATCTGTGTATTCTTGCACTATTTGTCCTTTTCTTAGTTTAAGAGCTTGCCACTCAATTAATGATTTCTCTTTATAACCCAAAGGATAGAATTGATTTTTAAGTGCAGAAATAAAAACTTTTCATGATGGAAATACATTACCCATTTGTTGCATGCCATTTTGAAACTTGCTTTGCCACAAGATGAATGTTGTGTGTTGTGCCTGCAAGTCTAAGGGCTGCCAACTTGATCTGAGTTGCCTCATCATTGATTTGTTTTACACTACAATAAACCTACATCTCTCTGACCCAATTATCAAGTCTATCTTCATTGACTTAACCATCATACATAGGCAATTCAAATTTCATATCAAGTTTTAGTAAAGGCATTTCATGTTTATGTTTATGGACATGTTTTCTTGCGATGCTTTTAGAACTTGAACTTGATGAAGAAGGAGAAGAAGTTGATGGAGAAGAAGGAGGTGAAGAAGGAATTTGAGGAGGATCCTCTCCTTATTCACTTTTGACCTTTGAAAATTCACATATATTCTATCTCTTCTATTCCAAGTAATCTTCATACAAAACCTTCATCATCTCTGACATGGCGAAGAAAGTTTTTCGAAACTCTTTCTCATCATGACAAAGTCCCTCTTCCGATGCCACATTCTTTCTTTGAGAAGTTCTCTTTCTCAATCTAATCAATGGATTCTCTTCAACAATCTCGCCTTCACCATGATTCAACTTTTCCTTGGTAATCATGCAAACTCAAAAACCAACCGTCAACTAGCTCTGATACCACTTGATCCGAAAAAATCTTTTAAACAACAATGGTTGATTTTTAAGCGTGAGTTATTAAACCATTTAGGAACTAAATGAAAGAGGAAGAATTATACATGAACATGATAGCCATAAAGAAATATACAGATATGAACATAATAATGAAGAACAACAAACCATAAAACACCAAAGTGATAACAGAGTTTGGCAATCTCGCCTACGTCTCCGGGCCTTTGTCTCAGTGGTTGAGGCTTTCTTATTTATGTTAAAATATTTAAAAGTACATCATAACAGTGCCAAAAAGGTTACAAACTAATCTGGTTTTGTTCTACTAGATCTCTATAACCCAACAAAACTGACGGCACTGAAATCGGATGAACGGAGCTCCGAGAAATGGCCCGCAAAGGTGCTCTCCTCAATGGCTTCCCTGCATAAAAATGGCCTTGGATTGGCAAATATTCAGCATGTACTTGTTCTCAACCTCCCCCATGGCTTCAAGAACCTCTGGTTTGTTTATATAGGCCTGAAGTGGGTAACAACCTCCCAACTCCCCCCCAATATTTGGCCAAAAAAAGGCTCCAAATCCCCCAATATTGGACAAGAAATCTCCAAAAATGCCCAATCTAGTCCAAAACTATAGAAACAAATCCACTTTGTTACAAAAAATCAGAACAGGCCCCCAAAACATGGGCATGCACCCCTTTTCCAGGTCATATGATTCCATGTGGCCAAGCAACAACCCACAAGAGTGTTGTGCGTGGCCCCTCCGTTATCAACTGTTGGTCATATGGCGCATACCATGGAACCGAGGGCTCGATCGAACAGATAGGCCCCCCGTCGATCAGCCCTAGCCTGTATCACCGCCCTAGTCTTATGGAATAGGTGGAGCACTAATCCCATCTCCCCCCCCGTGCCCGTATCCTTATCGCATAGAGCAAGCACCAAGCGCTGAGATTGTGGGTGTATGGATGTGCATATAATCGGGGTTAGGGCTAGACCCCATCCATTTCCTCCTCCGCCCGGATTCCAAAGTAAGTTTAGATATTAAACACAGACTTTGTATAACAAGTACCACCATAGGCGGGTTGGTAGCCCGGTCTGCCCAAAACTTTCCCCCACACTGGACATCTCGAGGTCGATTCCCCAGGAGTCATATAACTTTTGCAAACCGTCGACCATTAGAGGGGTGCCACGTGGAAGCCCAGGACTGGGCCACATCGCACCGTCACATTCACCAAAAACCTTCAACCGATAAATGCCAAGTGTCACACAGTCATTCCACCATGTCAGCAACCACTGCCTAGTCAACACACCTTCCACATGTCGTACCGATGTACGGGCCTGCCATGTTAGCCGTATGGACGTGCCATGTGTCACCCTTGTAGTGGTGACACGCGTCACTCCCTGAATCGTCCACTTGTACTTTCTCATTCAGCAACATGTCCATGTCAGCATGCCAACGCACCCTACTACATCAGATGTACGTCCTCTACGGTCGGTTACCACGTGGAACTGTACGGACTGTACAGTCATCAAATTTTGTATGTTTGTCAAAATGAATAGACCGCGTTATCTTGAGCATACGACGTCTGGTTGAGCTCGTTCAAGTTGTGTTGGGTTTGTATCGACGAGTCCTACGTACACATCGATTTTAAAGCAGTTCTAAGCACTTTTAGTTTTAGGCCTTCCTGGACCCATTTTGGTCATTAGATCCAATTCTGGATCACTTTTGCACATGATCTCCATTTGGGGTTCTTGATATTTCATTGGAGTTGAACATACACTAAATAGTTTTGAATATAATCCACATCTATAAACATTTTTATCTCTATACCACTAAAATTATTTAACTCTAGTTTAATCAATCATATCTTAATTCTATACTCTATAATCCATGCATAATAACATTAGTTATTTTCTCAATCCTAGATTGAAAATGGTCATACTCTTTAAAATTTCTTACCTCAATTATGCAAAAGTATAAAAAAATTGGTTGGCATTAATCCTGCTTCATGTCCTTCATGGAGATAGCGTGAATAAGGAGTTGAATATAATCCACATCTATTCCACACATAGCTCAATACAAGAACTTCAAAAGAAATTAAAGGCCATACATGCCCTCATAATCTTGGATTCCATCAGAATAATCTCTTATGTGCACTACAATTGATCTGGATTTATAAATGGAACAAAATGAAATAAAGATATATAACAAATAAACACATAGAGATACAATGAAAATTGATTTCTATTAATAAAGAGAACATGTTGAAACTGATAAAATGATGAATGAAACAAACTTTCTCAAATGGTGGCAATTGATCTCTAAGAAGAGATGTGATGGATACACTCATTCACAAGAAGATGAGTACAATGAGGCTGCAAAGGCATTTTTATAAAAAATCATAGATGATAAAACCCTAAACATCCAAAACCCTAACCCTGAGAGATGAAACACCAAAAGGATTATGGGCCCCGATGGGGGTAGTTGATATGTCAACTTCACGAGGGTGTAACGTTTGCACACGATCTTTGTTTGGGGTGCTTGATAGTTCGTAGGAAAGGTCTAGTCAATAAGAACACATTACAATTAGGCCCAATTAGATCCTTGGCCATCACTTTGGCCTCGAAAAGTAAAAAAAGAATCGTTAGGGCCTCAAAATGACCCTCGAAGTTCATGACCCAAAAAACTGTAGAAAATCTATAAAAATGGAAAATTGTTCTTTGAACCAGCTGAATAGGTGGGTGGTCACTGATATCCACCTTGATCAACAATTCCAATAATTGACTTTCTTTACCTAAGAGGCTCAAACCTTGGACTCAATATTGTATTTGAAAGGCCAATAGCCTCTAGTGCAAATTCAAGAACCACTCTTTATTTCGTAGAGATCTATGTTAGGACTCCTCCTCTAAATATCCTACATATAACAAACATAGATAACAAAATCATGTTGGTGAACTACAATCCCGTCGAGATTCAATTTCATCTCTTTCCTAACATTCAATCCCGACATATCCTCTTCTTTATCATATATCTATTATTCCTAACATTCAATCTCGACATATCCTCTTCTTTATCATATATCTATTATTATTCCAAAGAATATTATGTCTTGTCCTTGACATCGTCCCTTTTTAGGCTTATAATTAACTATGCAAATTTAGATTTTTAAACATTTCATTAAACAAGAGCTTAACCTCTTGGAATTCACCCATTAGAGCTAAAGGAAATCCCCAAAAATAAATTATTATTGAAGTTTGAATACACTTAGGAATATATTTCCATTTTTGGCAAATTCAAATTTGGAAAATTATTTCCATTTATGGCAATTCCGAATTTGGAATTTGGTTAATTGTAATTTATTATTGTGACTGTTGGGAAAAGATTTGATTTTCCCAATCAACTCTTTGACTATGACACTTGTAAGAAACACATATTTTTTATATTTATTGCTGAGAGACAAATGGAACAACCAGGTTGAAATTAGCTAACCATGACTCCATGAGTGGGGAACATGCTTGAACTACCTCAGGGCTGAATTTTACAAGTGGAAAATCAGGAATTTGGCCATTGGCAGCCCCGAAAAATCAGGGATTTGTAAAGCTGCGAAAATTCCCAAGGGGAAAATACCTAGACACAAGATTATTTTTTATATATAGCTTATGGGAGGAGGCAGGACACTACCGAGTATGATGGGGAAAAGACCATTGCTTGTTGTTATGAACACTGTTTCTGAGTGTGAGGCAAGGAAAATTTTTTGATCTGAAAGAGGACTATAGCTAAGGAGGATTTTTGGCATTCGCCCTCATGGATTCATGGTCAGGCTAGGGGGTGAATGGAGCAAGTAGATTGGTTGTTTTGTTCTATGGTTGGGTGGAACTTGGTTGTTCCATTTGTTGTCCCAACACTTTGTTCAGATATGTACTCCTATATATTGGTTTTACTGAATTGTTTTATTAGTTAATGGTTGGTAGAATGAAGTGAATTATAGGATAAGTCTTTAATGTTTGAATTTATTTATTAAATAGAGTTAAGAAGGTTGTTGTGTGTGTTAGTTGTTGATAAACGTATGAAATCTTTCCTATTCATGTGATGTACTCTCTGGACCGCAATAGGAAAACAAATATTAGTTTTTATTTGTGGTTGATATTAGAAATATTGTGGTACAAGTATGAATGTAGGGTTAAGGATAAGTATGCATAAAGAATCATTACAGATTGTTCCAGGTCGAATGACCGTAAGTGTAGAACTATAGGAAAGTTTATGTATGATTTTAAAGGTTTGTATTCAACCTAAACATAACAATAGTTTTACCGTGATAATCAAAATCTGTACCA
>SNQJ01S0079650.1:22272-35865 GCA_010110895.2 Picea sitchensis | reverse complement strand
GATTTAATGATTTTATCTAAAATATCACAATTTTACTTTCAATTATGACAAATCGGTCTGGTACTTATGCTTTACCAAATTCTACAAAAAGTATACATGTTTTTAATATTGGATTCTACCACTTCCAGATATGATATTGTAAGTTTAGGTATGCTCTCTTTGTCATAAACGTGAGTGAAATCGAAATCGCATTGTCCACCAATAAACGAAATATTACGCGATAATTCCAAACAACTAAAATTATAATGCAAATTGATATTATATGTTTTTCATGTTTCTACATTATTTATATTATATGTTTTTCATGTTTCTACAAAATCTCATCAGAACAAGGTCTCCGCCAACAATGGACCTTATGTCTTTTTTAATTATTTATGTAGAACAAAATCTCCCCATAACAATGTCCCTGTCGTCAATGCAATAAATAAAAAGTACCAGAAGCCGGGAATCATGAAAAATCCTTAAATTCAGGACAACATTAACAAAAATAAAACAATTAAAATTTCATATTATAATGATACCTATCATGTTTCCAGAAGATCAAGAACGACTGATCGCAACATTTATGTCTCCTGCGCAAGGTTTTACCCACTTGGAAGGTTGTTCTGGACAATCCATACAAACTAATCGTAACATTTCTGTCTCCCAGGGTTTGTCCACATGGGAGGTTATTCGATAGGTTTGTTATTAAATAATCGAGAAGCCACTTTTTTTCTTTTTTCCTCAGAAAATTTACATTAATTATATTGACATATAATTTTTATACAACAACATCGAAAGGATGAAATTCAATACAAAATCTTTTTCATTCTCAACAGTTCAACAAAAAAAACACAGAAATTGGTCTTCCATCAACCTCAAAGCTACACTGGAAGACATGATTACTCCTCATTTTAAAAGACCAACTAATCACTATAATCCAGACTAAGTGAGCCCTCCATAATTAAAAAAGTCAAAATGCTGGACAGTTCCAGCAGACTCTCCATCCCATAGATAATAAAAGACACTTCCACTCGAAGTGAACAAAGCATGCTTGGAAAGCCTATCTGCCACCCGATTGTTCTCTCTATAGATATGCTGAAAAGTAATATCCCTGAAGGTATCGACCAGCTGGCTAGTTTTCCTTTTCCATCCTTCTATATTTATTGCCGGAAGATTTCTTTTTTTCTTAGTGAATCAATAATTGCTTTTGAATAGCCTAGTTACTGAATCTCCTGAATATAGTTCTGCTTTGGTGTTTGTTCCCTCCCCACCTTTGAAATACCATCTGAATTCCGAAGCATTACTAGTTTTTACAACACCACCTGCTCCGCAATTGGAACCCCCTACCACCGAAGCTCCATCAAAGAAAGCCATTGCATAGCCAACATTCCTCTTTATTACGCCGAAAAGCGTACACCAATTCACAATGGGCACATTTAATAGGTTTTTAGTTCTTAATACATTTTCTATGGACGAGATTAAATATGTCTAGAATATTCTTAGTCGTCACAATAAATGAATGGCTCTGATTTCATCCATTAACATCCGTTTATATGTTTACTTTTTAACATTTACCTAATCGTGTTTAAAAATTACTGTGTTCACTAACTTATTGCCACTTCTCCCTGATTAAAAAATATTAAGGTATTTGCACATAGTGGTAAGATCTTGGCTTTTCATGTTTATGCTGGCTGACATTTGGTGGCAGCGTTTCTGTGCTGGCATCACCAGCGGTCGCCAGTCGTTTGTGCTAGTTTACAGTGCATGCATGTGTTTTTAACAACCTTCCACTTTTTGCTGCAAACACTGTGTCATGGATTTTCGTGGGCCTGGCGTTTTTGCTGTGTTGATTAGGGTTTTTTTAACTAAGCAGGAAGTTTAACAGCCGTAAACCGTCTTTCAACGTTCACCCACGAGTTAGCGACTGTGCTAGTGGTATTTACTCTTAAAATCTGCTGATTAGTGGCAATAAGCTTATTTCTAAATGCTCAGATAACCCTGTGGACTGCTGCCCTAGATGATGGAGTCTTTCCTTCAAAAATCAGTCTGTTACTGTAGCCACTTGAGTGCTCAAAATCACCAATCGTTTTGAATAACTGTAGCCATGAGGTCACGAAATGGAAAGGTTGGCAAAAGGCTGTGGTCGTACCCACGTGGATTCCTATTGTCTCGGCGAAAAAATGGCGCAACAGTGGTCCGAGAAATTGTGCAAGCGACTGGCCCAAAGTTCAAACCGTTCCTCCAATGGGTTCTAACCCATAATTGCCCTAACATGACGCATAGACCATATATGTCAGAGGGATTTGCAGGGCCCTAACCTATCATTGCCCTAACATGACGTAGCGGGATTTACTTAACACGACGTATAAACAATACATGTCAGCGGGATTGCAGGTAAGAATCCTGAGATGATTGACCTTTCGTCCGTATTCTACCGGCTCTTCAGGCGGTGGGTCTCCGAAGGGACTGTGGAGGCTCCCGGATGGCATTAATACAAGGATTCGGCTGGACGAAAAATTTGACAGTTTCTTGTTTACGGAAGGGAGCCATGTGATGCCCCACGAGATGCGAGGTGGTTGTGGGGAATGAAATGCTCACAGACCTGGTCATGATTGGCTTCGCAAATTGCAATTTAGTGTAGTGTGGGGGCTACAGGTGGCCCGTGCGGGAAATGAATGTTTGGGTCATGTGATGCAAACCTACCTAATGTGCAAAGGAATTAGAGATGATCATTTTCTTCGTTCCTTGATCATGTCGTCTTTGAAACATTCTTTCCTTCCATAGGACAAGATCTCGAGACAGGACACATAACCAAGAGAGTATGGCATTTTTATGAATTAAAAAAATATTTTTTTGTTGTTGGAAACATGTAAACGAATTTTTCATGTTATATATACTAGCATATTTATAGAGGTGAGAGTGCAATGTGTAGTGAGTATGTGAGGCAAGATTCAATAGTGAGGTGTTGTGTGTATGAGAGGAGAGGATGGTTGTATGTGTATGAGAGGAGGATGGTTGTATGTTTGAGTTGGCTATTATAATTCTCTCTCTAGTTTTTTACCACATTGGATTTCTACATAAATCACTATGTTAATTGTCTCTAAGTTTAATCTTATTTGTTTATACTCTAATTGTATGTTATGTTTTGCTTCAACTACCCCAACATTCTTCAAGTAAATAATTTTCTTTGTGATATATCTTTTTTATCTTTTTATGAACTTATATTTAGAAATCGAAATCTGGCGAGGTAGGATTGATCTCTCCTCTTAAGCACATCCTAGACGATTCTCAACCTAACCAATCTAGCTTACCTTTTAAATAAGGTCAATTTGGAAAATTAGAATCATGTCTCGCATAGATTGATCATTTCAAATTTATCTTATAGTATAAAACGTGAGGTAAGTACATATGGCATATATGATTTCATAGGTTTGTTGCCTCCATAATAAGTACGAGGTGTTTTAAAGATGAAAAATACAAATATGTTTCTTTGCCTAGCCCAGTTTAGTTCAATAGTTTCAAAGTTAACGTTTAAATGTTTGTTTAATTTTGGTTGGTCGTTATTACTGGAATTTAACTAAAAATTGAAAATTTCATATTGTTATTATTTTGTTTTTTAGATGTATAAATCTATTTAGTATTCTCAAAATAAAAAATTAAAGGACATTTTAATACGTAATTTCAATAAGTGAAATCCGCAATTTTATCTATGCTTCTAAAATAAGATTTTTAGGACCGGAAACTAGCTAGGGACAAATTTTTACAAAACCTAGTATGATTTGATAATGCATGTTTATGTTGGCAATGATTTTATTGAATTGATTTTTCCATGCATTGGCAGCTTCACCTCCAATTCAACATTCTTGTTTAGCTAAGTGTCAAGCTGGGAGGAGGTTTGGTGATTAAGATTTTAGATCGCTACATGTAAGGTTTAAATTTGACACGCATTTTTTAGAAAGACTAGGTGAAAGTCATAAATGTTACATGAAAAACATCGGTTGAAATACATGTGGTATCCATGCAGAGGATGACTTTTTCACAGTGTGTCACTGGCCAGTGACAAGACATTTGGCTTGTAGATGACCCCCTAAGGTTAATATGCGAACTAGACAATTTGTCCGTGGGGTGTTTATAGTTCAAACATGGAATTTAGAAAATTTCTTTCTAAATGACTTCCAAGAAATGTTCCTAGAAAAAGCGACCAGGAAGCATATACATTAAACATTCAAATATAACAAACAGAATTTCCTGACATCCAACATAGTTGAAGGGAAAAAAAAATAGCATTTTTGAAGTAGTGTTCTTTGAAATGTATCAAAAATTAATAATAAGTGTTACATATTTCTGGAATCTGTTTCATATTTCTAGAAATTTAAATGTGTTTTTCATATAGACTAGGATTGGGGCTCTGGCAGACCATAAAAGAAATAATTACAAGAATTAGGACTATAGAAAGAAGAAGTGTGAAGTGCACGACAGTAGAGAGGAAGACCTGAAAAGAAGAAATTGAAAGTTATTAGTCTTTGGTTAGAGATTTCTATTTAAACGGGTATAATAACTGGATTGATAAAGAAAACAGGATGACATCAGTATAGACTTACTATGAAGTGGATGTGTTTTTGTTGGTGTCGTCGACAGTCGCTGGAATCATGCCAACTGGTTATTGCCCTTTGTCGATGAGGTTGTCCATTCTCCGTTGGAACCATTCTTCAATGTAGCTTCTCATGGGGGCCACATTGATTTCATCCTGGATTTCTATGTCAAGAAGCTTGTTTTCTAATTTCCTTAGATCCATAGAAATATTATGCAGAGCCTGCTCAATTTCATCATTGTGTGCCGAATAGTCCAGTAGCCAGTTCTCGGTCTCATCTACACGATATTCAACTATGTTGTAAAACTTTTCAAAAGACAACCCATTTAAAATATCAAGTTGTTCATCGAAGGATTCTTTAGTCATTGACAAGGATTTGAGGATTAAGTTTGGGTCTTGAACCTCGTTGGTACTTTCGGCTAAGTGTATTTGGGCGAAGTTACTCAATAACTCTTTTTTTTTCTAATATGGTTTGTTCACATGATTCGACAATGAGCTGCAAGTTCTTAATTTTCTTTTTCCAGCATCCTTTTATTTTTTTGGTGCGCTTTAGGGAGGAGAGACCCTCTTGTCTTCTTTTCATATATGAGTTGTTGATGGCATGGTTGGAAAAAGGGGTCAGTATCTATTTATAGAAACATTGAACATCTTTTAAATTCCCATGCAAATGTTAGTGCAAATCGTATGCCCTCTTTCAAAAGGAAGCAATATTTTGTGATGTTTCCCAGGCTTCAGTGACTAGCTACATTCTTTTCTTGATGTTATTCTCTACCATGGTTCTACACGATGCGGGGATGCTGCAGAATCCTTTTAACTTGGCTGCAGGGGTAGCAGGCACGGTTTTTTATAAAGGACTGACAAACTCGCGGGTAGCAATGAAAGCCTCCTCCAATTCCTTGACACATTCGTTCAGTCTTGCATTCTTTACTTCAATTCCTCCAATGGAATCATCGAGAGCATCACCGGTTACGCAGTGAAATAGGGAGATTTGGGACGGCCGCATTTTCCAAAAATTAATCTCTGTACGAGATTTTCCTTTCTTATTTGTTACATCTCTCTTTTCAATGACCATATTTTTAGATTGGTTGTTAAAAACAATGCTATGGAATACAAAGGATTCATCTTCGTAAAAAAATGTCGGTCTTAGCTATTTCCATTGCGGAATTATGGTGCATGGCGTCTGCAGAAGGGCCAATTTTGTGTATGTGCTCAATTTCAACTTCAACTTGCATCTACTCACTTTCCATTTCAGGTTCGTCCCTCTACCCTACAATGTTTTTTCTTTTCTTCGCCAGGGCAACTTTGTGAGAAATATCTATTTTTGTACGAGGAGGGTTCTTATCACCTCCTCCATTTGAATATTTATGGGTTTCTTTCTTACTGGTGTGGGTCGTTGAAGCGACGCTCCGTGATGTCATGCTCTTGGGAGTGTTGGCGTGGGACTGGCCACTCTTCTCACTAGATACTTTTCTTTGTTGTCTATACAACTCATTCGCTCTTTGCAATGTCTTTACGCCGCACTCTTCAGAAGCAAGAGTGTTTTCGTCACTATCTCTATCTTCGACTAAGCGTATATTGATAAAAGATCTTCTAAAGCCAACTTATAGCAAATGTTCTCAAAAATCCCATTAGGGTTGAACCCTTTTAGATTTTCAACATATGCGAGATTTAATTTCTTGAAATGGATTGTGAATTCATCAATGTTGTTGACATTTCTGGACACGAAGTCCCGGACTTTCCAGGGCAGAGGAATGAACTATTTTTTTTCTTGTCATGGAAAAAATGCAACCAGTGCTTGTATTGCCTTGCTATTTCTGTAAAAAACATATTGTCTGTGATGTGGCATAGAAGGAAAGCAGGATTTTCCTTGGAGCCAAATACCATTAGCAAACTATGATTTTCCTTTTGTTCAAGTGTTCCCTTCTTGTTCAAAAAATTGGTTGCCTACCCAGACCTCCGGGGAGCATCCTTTCCTAATAATAAATCTTTGAAAACTCAGACAAAGCCATTAAAACCTCATAAAAACAATGGGAGGCCTTGTGCCTCTAGAGGGCCTAGTACTAGAATGTTACTGGGTCAAATTCACAGTTTATTTTCTTGGAAAGAGACAGTTTTGGAAACGGGGAGCAATGGACTATTGCGAAAATAAAGTAGGAAGAAATATAATATTTATTCTATTCTTTGAATTGTGGGAGTTGGGAAGAGATTTCAATGGAAATTAGCTTGCCCCAATAAAAAATGAATTGTTCCTTGACTGTGAAGTACAACATATAAATAACCATATGGGAAATGCTTGTCGATGATTCGTGTCCCGTTATTCTTGTAAACAACCAAGCAATTTCTCAGAATGGATTTCTAAAGGAACTTACCTGCAACTTTGTGATATCTTCAGGAACTTTTGTTAGGCCTTCCAAGAACTTGGTTAAGATTTCCAACCCATTATCATGTTTTTCTAGGAATTGCTTGCAGTCTTGTCCTCTGAAGGTCAATGTTGGCTCTGACAATCTTAACATCTTGCGGAAGACCTGAGGTGACAAAGAAATAGGAGAATGGTCGCGTAGTGGAATAATTATTTGGCTTGAAATATATTTTTCGGTGCACCAAGAGACCATCTCCTTACATCCAAAAGGCTTAGGGATGAATAGTAAGAGTATGACCTAGACCACTGGAAGTTTTGGTCCTTACGTCTGAAGATATTGATTGTATCTCCACAAAACTGTTGTCAACCTACTGCCATAAGTTTACAAGAACATTTGTTTTCTCTAGACGATGTTTGAAAAGAAGAGTTGGATGGGATAATATAACGCTGTGCAAATCTTGGTCCAATGCGTGTGAATGGGAGATTTCCTCGAGACTTTTTCTCATTAATGACAATTTCGATGACTGTTGCATGATGCATTGTTAGCATTAAATACTAGTAATTGCATACATAGAAGTGCGGACATAGCGGATACGAAAATGAGAAATTAAGCATTGGATATTTCCTGAATGGCCTAATGTGACGACCCGTGTTTGAGATGAAAAATCAGAAGGGACAATATAACTCTGTGAAGATATTGGTTTAATGCATATAAATGAGAGATCTCCTTGAGCATTTCGCTCATTGATGAAAATTTTGATGGTTCCTGCATGCTGAGTTGTTAGCATGAAAGGTTACTAATTGAATATTAAGAAAGAAGTACGAAGTTCGCGGGGACAGAAAGAGCAATAAAGGAGTGTCTAATTATCAAAAGCAGTCCGACGAGCTTCCAAACAAGGTTACAAGGGAAAGTCGTTGGAGGTGAGGGCGCGAAGGTCAAATTGTATGTCTCGGAGAGGACATGATAGGACAATCTAGAGGTCTATTTGTATATCATGGAAATCCGGGCAATGTTTGCAAGACACAAAACAATGGAGGTGCAAACATGACCTGCCTATCCTGGAACCCGCAATCGAAAAAGTGGCTCAAGTATGAAATAGAGAAACGACTATGCGGATTTGTTTTCACCAATATATTGAAACTTGTAATATATATCCCATTGAACATTGGTCGGGTACAGTAAATAGTGACTAAGAAGTGGAGATTTCGTGAACCCGCCAACCTAATGAAGCGTGAATGATATTCCATGAAATGGAAAAGTATGGAAATTTGTCAGACAGGCTTCAGAACTAGGCTGACAATGGTTCTCCAGGAGATGTGACTTCCCAAAGGTAAAATTGTATATCACGAAACTTTGTGAATGAAAAATGTGTACCACAAAAGAGGGGATGATATGGGAGCTCAGCAGTCAATTTGTATGTCCGACTCTTTCACTCATTAATGACATGTTTAAGGTTCATGCACGACCAAGTGCTAGCATTAAAGCTTGCGAATTGCATTTTTAGAGAGTAGGAAGATGACAGGGACAGGGAAAAACAAGTAAGGAATGGATAATTATCGAAAGCGTTTGATGACACTTCATAATATGGATACAAGATACAACCAATAGAAGTAGGGGGGCACAGGGTCAAATTGTATTTCTCGGGAGTGTTGACTGCATAACATGTAGCATGGAAGAGGGAATGATGATGCATTCCTGCGGACAAATTGTATATCGCATAACTGCGGGTACTTTTTGTTGGTCGTGGAACATTGGAAACAAAATATTGAGTCCGTCGGTCTGGCAACCTGCAATGGAAAAAATGTCCAAGTATGAAACAGGAAAAGGGTAGG
Source organism: Picea sitchensis (assembly GCA_010110895.2). Taxonomy (NCBI): domain Eukaryota; kingdom Viridiplantae; phylum Streptophyta; class Pinopsida; order Pinales; family Pinaceae; genus Picea; species Picea sitchensis. The sequence goes on along the minus strand of SNQJ01S0079650.1, from coordinate 27,100 downwards.
GCAGACTCAGTACACATCACATGTACAATGCCATGGAGATACAGCCAACCTGGGTCTAAGTATTGAAATGAACAATGGGCAGATGGGTTTGTGAAGGGGCATTCCAGCGAACAAATTGTATATAACGTAACTCCAAGAACTGTTTTCAAGTTGAGGGAGATTCAAAACAAAATTTTGAGGACATCAATCTAGGAACCCGCAATCGAAAAAGTGTCCAAGTATTGAATAGGGAAACGTTGGGCCGAACATGTTTTCGCTAAGGTTCAAATTGTATTTCTTGGGAATGTTGACCGCAGAACATGTAACATGGAAGAGGGCATGATGATGCATTTCTACGGACAAATTGTATATCACGGAATTACGGGTACTATTTAAATTTCGTGGAGCATTGGAAACATAATACTGATCCCGCCAGTCGGGCGACCTACAATCAAAAAATATCTAAGTATGAAACGTGGAAAGGGAAGGGAAAACTTGATACACATCATGTGTACAATGCTATGGAGATACAACCAACCTGGTCATGGCTAGGCTCATGACGGGGCATTCTAGCAGAAAAATTGTATATCGCGGAACTCTGGGCACTGTTTGCAATTCGCAAGAGATTCAAAACACAATTTTGAGGTCGTCAATCCGAGAACCCGTAATCGAAAAAGTGTCAAAGTATTGAATAGGGAAACGCTAGGCCGGACTTGTTTTCACTAATATATTGAAATTTGTAATATCTTTTCCATTACCTAGCAATATCTTCTCTGCATGTTTCTAGAAAAGTTCTGTAGGGATGGTTAGACCTCAAGAATTTTGCATATTAATGACAATCTTTACAATTGTTGCATGATAGTGTTTTAGTATTAAACCTTTTGTGTTTCATATTTTGAAAGAAGTACGAGGATGGCTGGAACAGGAAACAGTGTCTAGGAATTGGAGATTTCATGAACCCGCCAACACGAGGATCCAAAATATGGTGACAAAGTCTACCCAGAAGACGTGAGGCCCCGACGGTCAAATTGTATCTCTTAGAACATTTGAATGGATAATCTGTAACACATAAGAGGGGATGATGTCTGAGCTCGACAATCAATTTGTATATGGAAAACATTGGGGTGCCAATTTTTTCATGCTAGTGTGTTCAGTTGTCACTAGTAAGACCATAATTAACATATATTAGGAAGGACTCGAAGTCAGTGGGGATGGAAGGCAGCGACAGATACTTTAAAACATTTGCAAGACTTGGTAGAGTGAATATTGCGAGTTCGAGGAGTCCACAGTGGGATCGTAGATCACAGAAATTTTGAGTGCAATATGTATATCACGAAACAAGAAGTAGGAGAGTTTGAAAGCGCCAACTTGACAACCCTGACCATAAAATTGGTTGTGTATGGAAAGGAACAATGTTATGACAATCAATTTTTATATGGCGGACGTCCATGTGCCAATTTGTTCGTACCAATGTGTTGATTTGTCAATAGAAAGACCATAATTAATGTATATTATGAAGGACGCGAAGTCACTGGAGATGGAAGGTAGGGACATATACTTTGAAACATTTGTGACGCTTGATAGAGTGAAGATTGTGAGTTCGAGGAGTCCATGGTGGAATCGTAGATCACAAAAGTTTTGAGTGCAATATGTATATCATGTAACAAGAAGAAATAGAGTTCGAAAGCTCCAACCCGACAATCACGGCCATAAAATTGGCTAAGTATGGAAATGAACAATGGTCGATTGGATTCGTCATGTGAGGATATAGATGGAGATGAAGATATGTCAGTCCACCAACGCTGGAACCTGTGATCATAGAAAGGAGACTAATTTTATAACCAAAAAGCGATAATAGAGATGAGGAAGAAAAGGAAACAAGGGATAACTATCTCACAGTAGAACATCTACTGTTCTTTTATTAATGGAAATCTTTTCAAATCCCTGGTGAGTTATTACTAGTAAAAGAATAAATTGCAAATCACAGAGGTTCTTTGGGTGCAATATGTATATGACGGAACAGCGGACAGAAGTGTTGAATACCTCTAACCTGGGACCCGATGGTCAGATAAAGATAAGCATCTGCCAATCTGTGAATCCAAGAACGGTTCACAAATTACATTCAAATCCATAAGCAATAGAAAGAAAAAAAATCAGTGGACGACTAGGTGTGAAACGAGGCATTCCAGCAGACAAACTGTATATCATGGAACTCCGAGAATTGTTTGCAATTCGTGGAAGATTCGAAACACAATTTTGAGACCATCAATCGAGGAACCCGTAATCGAAAAAGTGTCCAAGTATGGAATAGGGAAATGATGACTCAGACTTGTTTTCTCTAATATATTGAAATATGTAATATCTCTGCCATTACCTAGGAAGATCTTTGCATCTTTCTAGACAAGTTCTGTAGGGATGGTTAGTCCTCGAGACTTTTGATTATTAAGGACGATCTTTACGGTTGTTGCATGATGGTGTTTTAGTATTAAGCATTTGGTGTTGTGATGCAGGAGCATCGTACAAAGCCAAAGCATGGACCTAGCCAAAGGAACATCTGGACGCATAGATGAAAAAAAGGGGCACGTTTTTATGAAAATGTTTTGAATTTTGAAAACTGAAGCATTAATGTAATATCTAGGAGAAGCGTACTTACATTTATGTCTGGGAGATATGAACAGATCTGGAGAAATTGTTCTCATCTTCCATATGTAATAGGCATTTAAGTCTGTTAATGTAAAGTAGGTAGATATGAATGTTAGATTAGACAGTTTAGAAGTGTACGAGGGAAAATGGATATAGACACCCTCACCCTTGTATCATGGTAGGAGGAACACTATTATCATTCATATTTGATAAGCTAGAGAGTTGTAGCAGAGAGTTGTAGAGAAAAACTCATGTACAGGAGAACTTGAGTTAATATATGAAACTTTAACTCAATTTTCATGGTGTTACGATGCTCACTGTTTATATTTGTTAAATGGTATGTTTACAATTGTTTTGTTTCTCTGTTATGAATTTATCTCAATGTTGTGTCGTATGTATGATTTCATGTTGAATGTATGAAGTCAAAAAGAGAAGTAGAATGAGTTTCAATTGTTTCTCTTCCTGATAATTCCTGCAAGGAGTGCAGTGAACGTCCGCAAGGTGTGCGTTGACGAGGGTCTGATTTTTATCTCAGAAAGCTCACGAGAGATATCGTTGTTCTCATACAAAGCAGAAGTACAGGAGAGGTACATAGTCATGCAAGATGTGCGTAGATTGGTTGAAGCCTTAGAACTTATCAACTAAGGTGAAGGTTGAAGGACTACTGTTGCAAAGAGTGCATAGGGTCTAAGACTCAAATAACGAGAGGTTAATTGAAAGTTTTCCGCAAGGAGTGCGAGTAGGATTACTTTTGGAGGCTTGAATTTGAAAGTGAGAGCTCAGGAAGGATAGCACCTTTGAAGTGTTCAAAGGTAGGCAGATATCAAAATCGTCTCATAGAGGTCAAGTTCAGGTGGAAGAATGCCAAGTCATTTTGGCCCGAGATCCTTGAAAAGAGTGAAGGAACGGTGAGAGGCCTTCGTGAAGGAAGTGCTGAAGTTGCGAGAGTCATTGGATCTTGTAGAGTTGCAAGGTGGTTAGAGGCTGGTGAAACCCATCACCCAGGATTCGAGGGTCAATATGAGTTGTTGATCTCGTTTCAGCCCACGTCGTTGGATCATTTTGCGAATTCGGGGTTCGTGAGTTTGGAGGGTAGACCAAATTATTGATTTTCGCGAAGTTCCGAGTTGCGAGGAGAAGGGAAGGAGATCCATACCATTGGATCCAATCCACGGGAGAACCGTTGGATCAGAACCTTTGGGGGGTATCGCGTATCGGGGGTTGAAAGAATTTAGTTTCGACTGCAGAAGTCGTGAAGTGTCGAGCGCGAGGGTTCATGCGAACACGTGGCACATCTGTTAGGTGGGAACCGTGTGGTTGAAAGGTGTCATAACAAGAAGCGCCCAGAGAAAGGTGGAAGCAGGTGAAAGGTGGAGGACACACGTCACCTGGGAAGGAGTCAACCCATTGTTGACTTATCGCGTCTTAGGGATTCACAAAGGAGGGACATGAGTGCTCAACACTCCAACTCGCGAAGTTGCGAGTTGCGAGGGGTGCTAGGGTTAGGCCCTAGCCGATGGTTGCTTGTAGAGGCACTAACAAGGAGGAGACATACTTGTATCGCATCTCGGGTATTGGCTTTTGGAGAAAGAGGAGTTGAGGGTCTATGACTCACCAACTCGCGAGTTGCGATAAGCGCTTGCGCTAAGGCCGTGTTGTGGTCGCATGGAGACATAAGAATCACGCCTCGTGTTAAGTTGCACAGGGCAGGTTTCACGAAGGACCTATGGATCGGATTCGTGAGGCTCCAATAGTGATCTGAGGGAGCCGCTTCGGCTCGAGGATAATTTAGAACGATCCTGAGTGGATCTCGGCCCAAGGGTTGGGGGTCTGCCTGAAAGTGGTATCAGAGAACAGAACAAATTATTTTCTTTCTGTAGCAGAGAGAAAAGAGGAAAATTTTACAGCGATGTCGTCGAGAAGAAGAGACAGGAAAATGCCTGATCCAACAGTGGAAAGAGAAATGTGTGAATTACGTGCCAGGCTTGATGCTATGGAGACAACACAGAGGCGCACAATTGACGTTGGGGATATCAACGAATTTGAAAGTGAAAATGAAGTTGGAAACAAAGGAGAAGAAGTTGCAGTCGAAGTTTCTATGGAAGAACACCTATTCAGGGTTGTTGCAAGGATAGGTGCCAGAGAAAAAATGGACATTCCAGTGTATGAGGAAAACTTGGATGTTGAAGAGCTTCTAGACTGGATT
>SNQJ01S0079650.1:0-22222 GCA_010110895.2 Picea sitchensis | reverse complement strand
GGCAATTTTATGCCCCATTTCAATTAAATTTTGTCTTATAAACCCATTTGGAACCTATAACATTTATTCATTTAGTACATGCCACAAGTTAACATGTTTGGTTCTTCATCATTCCATCATATTCTACATTCATGGGTTGTTTCTAATCTTTCTTTCCTCTAGTTTCCTCAAATGAAATTTGTGTTTGTAATACCTTTGTCATAAGTGCTCTTCCATATCTTATATTTTGTTGTTCACAAATTTCACTAATACTCTTCATTTTTTGTCTAGTAGGAGGACATCATTATGTTGTATGCCTCGCTCGACTTTTTTAATTTATTGAAATATGTATTTTCATGTTTATTGTAATTTTCTATTTTAATAAAAAAAAATGACTTAATTTATATGTCATGCCTTATTAAATTGCAACAAATATTATTAATATGGAGCCCAAAGACAATGAAAACCGTAGACAAGCAGACCAAGGCCCAAATTACCCCAACCCACCACAACCACCAAATATAAACAAACAAATTGATGAGGGGTTGGCCACATTGAGGTCTCTTGTCCATGAATTAAGGGGCACAAGAGAACCTAGAAGATTGTCCTTAACCACTTCATTAGACGTCATTGTATCGTCCATTGCAAGTTCCCAAGGGAAATTAACTACTATTTCAAAGTACAAGTATAGAATGTTCGAGTTTTATAGGACTAGACTAGATAGAAACCAAGTTAGAGACTTGGGTATTTCAAAGAAAGAGTTGATGTCTCTTTTTATTGATCCTCGATTTAGAAAAGAACCACATGTCACCAAGAAACGCATTTGTATTGGTTGGTGCATCCAATAACAAATTATTCAAAATTTGATGGATAGGTGGTTCATGGTCTTTGATAAACCTCCCTGCAATAACAGGGAGGTGCCTTTATATTTTTGAGAAAATTATGGGCAAAATTTGTTTTGGGTCACCATGTGAACTACTTAGACATTGGTGATTTCCATGTGGTGGGTATAGGGTATGCATAGGACTGAGACCATGCTAATATTGATCCCATTTTAGTTCCTCTCCCCCTAAGGTGAAGGTCTAACACCCCTTCCTAACATCCTCCCATTGGAGAGGGATTGCAGTAGGAACAGGGATCTCTATCAACATTAACTTAGATTTTAGTGCAACATGGTAGTTATGTTTCACTATCTCGGTAGGAGGTTCCTACTAGTGACAATGACAAAGGGGTTGGACCTTCAACCCCTACAACAGAGGGCAGGGAGGAGAGGGAACCTGGACAAATAAGTCATTCATGTGAGACTCATAGAAGCTCAAGTTACAGTAATACTTGTTATGGGACTATGGAGGCCAGTGGACACCAGAGCTTCATGGAAGAGGTTAGTATCTTAACTATCTCTATTTTCTTCATCTTTATATATTTATATAGTATTTTTTGTATTTATTTCAATATTTTATTGTATGATTTTTTGCAGTTGCTACGCCCGTATAACAAGCACTCTACAATGATAGAGGCATCAATTTTTGTCTCCACCATTGATGCATCAATAGAGAAAACTTTCTCATTTGGTGTGCCCCATAAATAGGTATGTGTCACATTTGATAAATTCACCATAGTGATTTCTTTATTTTCTGGTATCCTCAAATTTATAATGTTCTTGTGTTTCTATAGGTTGCAGTACCAGGGAGTGTCGAGCAATGTCCACTTGGGATGGAAAAGTCACCTACTTCATAGGTATCATTTGTTGAATTAAATATCGTTTAAATATCAAATTTGTGTATTTATGTTGTTGAATTTTACTGTTTGGTACTAATAAAAATATTATTAATATGTATGCGGGATGTTGATATTTTCTCCAGTTATAGTAGTAGTCCATTCCTTGGGAAGTCGACCACGACCTTTGGTTTACCTATTTCCAGGCCAAGCCATATTCCATCAATAGAGTAACCCATGGGGGTTTATTGCCTCCCACCCCCACCATATTTCTTATTCCATGCATCCTTAGTGGTTGCACCCATAGGCCATTCATTCGCACAACCTCTTCCATCGCATCCATCCACAGTGGATGCACCTGTATGCCACGCACCCCACCACCATTTTCATCTGTGCCATCCACCGAGGATGCCATAGTAGATGTTGCCTCGGAGCAGGTTGTACATTTGAGTGCTCTAGCTACTAACGAATCTCCATGCTCAAGATATTCATGGTGAGATAATGTGTTGAAGATCAATTTTTATGTATCGTGAACGGAATTGATTTTATGCATATTTGTTTAAATTTCATGATTTGATCCTTGTAACTGATGCAAGGTGGAATCCCTAAGGGATTAGGGTTGTGGAGGAGGGTAACACCCTCATGATTTTTAGTACCATTTGTGGTGAGTTTTCTTATGTTGAATTACAAAGTATCATTTTGTAAGTCTTTTAATTCATTGTGGAAAAAAAATTATAACAATGTTTTTCCTTTGTGCAGTCTCTAGAGCGAAAAACCATGCTTAGGTGCAAAACCACTCGAGGTGATTCTTCTATTAAGAGAAAAAACATCGATTTCCAAGATGCTCCTAAGGTTGGAGAGGGTGGAAATGGTCAATGACTAACCAATGACTGCCATTTTTTATCTAGGACACCATATGGTTGTTTTTTATGTTAGGCTCTTGCTTCCATTTTGTATATTGGGAAAATGTACCATTTTGTAAAAAATGTGCGATTCAGACGATGTTGAATACATACACAAACACACACATTTCATGGAACGTTTTTTTATGAATCTCATTGTTTTTTCATTTTATCATGATGAATGTATGAATTTCAAAGTGTATGAATTTTATGTGTATGAATGTATGAATTTGTTTAATTTGATCAACTACTTTTTAAAGTGTTAAGGAATTCTATGTAAGTAAGAATAGTTCATTTTTTCTAAAGCGATTATAAATACTTGCATTATGCAATAACAAATCTCTTATGGTGGAAAATATTTCTACGTGCTAAATCCATATGCAATTAATTGTTCTCAAGGACCTAAATTTTACAAAACACTAAAGTCCCATCCTAGTTAAGACTCTAGGAACCAATAATAAGAATCATGTACGCTAACATAATCACAATAGAAATAAGAGAGTTGATACCTCACATTACTCTATCCAAAATGAAGCATGATTCATTATAATGGAAATCACAACATGTTACACGGGTTTCTTAATACAAAATCAACACATAAAATATGAGTGTGCAACATGAAATGAAAATATACCTCAAATTCTCCATTAATCTTGCCAAAATGTTCTACAATGTATCCCAAGAGGATATCTCCCAAATACCAAATTTCTCCACCCTTTAAAATGGAGAGAGAGAACTCTTGTTTATAGAACGAGTCTCTTATACAATAAAATATTATTATTTTCTAACTAACTCCATGACAAGTCAAATAAATATTATAATAATGGATTAGTTAAATCTCTCCTCAATCCATGGTTGACATTGTTACAACATGTGGACATTAGCCTCTCCAAAGAAATTCACCCTCGTCCAAAAATAACTTACTAGTATGCACCAAATAATGCTCATGAAGGGGACACACCACCAAAAATAGACAGCAAGCCAATTCAAATTCCATGTGTCCACATGGGATGTTCCCTCCAAGAATGTGCATCCATGTAAATACTCAACATGTGTGAATTCCAAGGTAACCAACTCCATGGATGAATGTGCAAGATGCCAAGGGGACAGAGCATCCACAACAAGGTATGTTATCAATTCCTAGTCTTGACTTGCCTTTCTTGCCTAGCCTTTCCTTGACTTTGCCTTGTCTTCCCTTCCCTTACCTTTCCTTTTCTTTACTTGTCTTTCCTTTCCTTCCCATTGTTGGATTACTGAGAGGGGGAGTGAATCAGTAATAGCATAATTATAATCTGTTTTCTTCAAATAATCCAAGTGTTATATCAATGTAGAATTATTATCCAATAATGAGAAATAAGAAATAAACAATCACACACATACACAAAACACCATTGTTTTACGTGGAAACCCAAATCGGGAGAAAATCACCGAATGTTTTTTCTTATATGTCTTGAAGAATTAAATTCATTGGAAGCACCGACTTCCTTTGTTTTCCAGCTGCAACTGGAAGGAGGCTCCAACCCCCTAGTTTCTCAGGCTACAACCTGAGGGAAGCTCCGACTCCCCAATTCTCTGGCTACAACCAGAAAGAGGCTACAACCAATTATGTTCTCCGAATACAACCAGAAGGTGGCTACAACCACCTGTCCTTGCCCCGTCCAATCGCCCTGAAGTAGAAGTAGAATGATGGGACCACTGTCACACTATAACTATGAGATATATCATTGTAAACATGTACCAATAAACCTAAACCATGCATCAACCATGCATCAACCTGTACCTCAACGTTTACCTCAGCCTGTAATCAACCTATACCATAAACAAGTGCATCAACCATGCACCAACCTATACCAAACAATCTGTAATCAACCTATACCATAAACAAGTGCTACCAACCATGTACCAAGTATGTACCAATCATGTGTCAACTACTCATCAACTATGACTCATCAACATGTACCAACATCATCAACTATACACCTCATATATGTGCCAACTCATCAACTACTTGTCTCAACCATGTACCCAACTTGTACCTCAACCAAAAGACCTCATCATTTTCATCATCCAAATATGATTTATAACTTTGTAATAGACCTGGTGTATATGATCACATACATGCAAACCGTCCTTAACTTTAAACAACAAGAGACTAGCATTTACATCAAACTTTTCTTTAGTCTCACATGACTAGCTTTGGATTAGTCAACAACCCTAACTTGAAATAATCATAACTTTGTACCTGTAATGAATAAAGATATGAAACTGATACACAATGTTATTCATCGTGTTTTATGAAATTCCTCCAGGTTTCACTACTTGGAACCTCTCAAAAAAGTACTTATAGAAAAAACGGCATACCTTGTTGAATTCTGGCTTATTCTAGAGAGCAAATGTGTAGAGAGTGAACCACAAGGAATATTTGTTGAATCGATCTGAAACTATTACACAACATACTACAGACTGTATTTGATGTAGGAGCATCATAAGAAGCCAACCAAGCAAGCATGAAGGCGGAAGACAGTTGGAGGAGCGCAACACCATTTTTCACATTTTGAAATGTTTTCTTTTGGAAAATTAATGAGCAGATATTAATGTAGTAGTTAAAGGAAGCATACATGCATGTTGTAACCAAATCTTGAGCGGTTTGCTCTCATCTATAGAATGTAAAGGCATTTATACGTAATTAATGAAAGTAGGTAGATTTGAATTCATAGATTAGACAGTTTAGAGAGTAGGAGGGAAAACGGATATAGACACCCTCACCCTCATATCATTGTAACATTAAGATCATTAGCACAGAAAAGAAAAAGAGAGCCGTAGCAGAGAGTTGTAGAGAAGAACCCATGTAAAGGAGTACTTGAGTTAATATATGAAGCTTTGACTCAAATTTCATGGTGTTATGATGTTTGTTGTTTACATATGTTGAATGGTATGCTTACAGTTGTTTTATTCTCTCTGTTATGCCTTTGTTGTTATTTTGTGTTGAATGTATGATTTCATATTGAATGTATGAAGTCTGAGAGAGAAGAATGAGTTTCAATTGTTTCTCTTCCTGATAGAGTTCCTGCAAGGAGTGCAGTGAAACGTCTGCAAGGTGTGCATTGACAAGGGTTCTGAGTTTTATCTCAGAAAACTCAGGAAGGATATCATTGTTCTCATTCCAGTCGAAGTGCAGGTGAAGCACAGAAGTCGTGCAAGGTGTGCGCAGTCTAGTTGAAGCCTTAGAATTTATCAACTAAGGTTGAAGAGTGAAAGACTGTTGTTGTCGAGAGTGCACAGAGTTAAACAATCAAATACACAAAAGTATTTGAAAGATTGCCGCAAAGAGTGCATGCAAGGAGTCCTTTCAAGAATTGAGGTTGCAATAGAAAGATCAGGAGGGTCAGCGCCTTTGAAGTATTCAAAGGAAGACAGGGAGTTGAATCATCGCGCAAAAGTTAATTCCCAGAGAAATAACGTCGAGTCAATTTGGGCCAGAGATTTAGAGGAAGGAATCAAACGGTCAGAATTCTCAGTGGAGAATTCGCGAAGTTGTGGGGACTGTAGAATACAGTAAAGCTGCAGGGTGGTTAGGAGTTGGACGAACCCACCACTCTAGTGTCAAGAATCAACGAAGACCATTGATCGTGGTTAGTTCGGGCCGTTGGATCATTCTTTCGAACTTGGGGTTTGTGAGTTCAGAGGGTAGACCAAATCCTTTGGTTGCGCGAACTCCCGAGTAGCAAGAAGTAGGAATAACCATTGGATCGAAACCTCTTTTCCATATCGTGTATCAAGGTTTCGGAGGTTGGAAGGAATCATTTTCAACTGCAAAAGTCGCGAAGGTTCGAGGGCTGAGGTCTTGGGTGAACACGTGGTGCGTCCATCAAGTGGGGATCACGTGGTTGATAGGTGGACACTCGTCACCTGGGAGGGTTCAACACCCTGTTGACTTCTCATGCTTCGGGTTCTCTTAAGAAAGGAGCACAAAGGCTCAACAAACCAACTCGCGAAGTTTCGAACCGCGAGAAGTACTGAAGGAGTCAAATCTTCTCTGACTTTCACGTCTGAGAGTCTCGTAAAAGAAGGGCCTGGAGGTTCAACCCTTTAACTTGAGAACTCGCGAGTTGCGAGTGAGGTTAGTACTTATCTCTAGCTGGCGGTTACGCATGGAGGGTGCTAACAAGGAGGAGCCATATCCCATCGCATGTCGGGTATCGACGTTTGGTGAAGAAAAGTCGAGGATCTTCGACCTACGAGCACGCAATTTGCGAAAGGCGTTTGCGCAAGGACTAGGTCATGGTCGTATGGAAGTGTAAGGCTCGCACCTGGAGTTAAGGTGGACAGGGCGGGTTTTTCAGGAAGGACCTCTGGATAAACTCTTGTGTGTGTGAGAATTTCTCGTAGGGAAATTGAAGAGTCAATCTGACTCAGAGGAGAATTAGAACGATCCTGTGTGGATCTCAGCCCGAGGGTTGGGGGTATGCACCAATTGTGGTATCAGAGACCAGAACAAGTTCTTTGCTTTCTGTAGCAAAGAAAACAGGGAAACATTTTATAGCCATGCCATCGAGAAGAAGAGACAGGCTAATGCCAATGCCTGATCCAGCAAGAGAAAGAGAAATACGTGAGTTACGTGCCAGGCTTGATGCCAAGGAGACAACATAGAGGTGCACAGTTGACGCTGGAGATATCAGCGAAGCTAAAAGTGAAAATGAAGCTGGAAACGAAGGAGAAGAAGTTGCAGTCGAAGATGTTGCGAATGAACGCCTATTCAGGGTTCTTGCAAGGATAGGTGCCAGAGAAAAAATGGAGATTCCCATGTATGAGGGGAACTTGGATGTTGAAGAGCTTCTAGACTGGATTAGAGCTCTAGACAAATACTTCGACTATGAGGATGTCGAGGAAGACAAGAAAGTCAAACATGTCATTATTAGACTTAAAGGGCATGCAACACTATGGTGGGATGAACTCCAGGCTGACAGACACTGCAAGGGCAAGCAAAAAATCAAAAGCTCGGATAGAATGGTTGCAAATATGAAAGACAAATTTATACCTAGGGATTATCAAATCACTCTATTTCGAAAGATGCAAAATTTGAGACAAAAGTTGATGTCAGTGAAGGAATACATTGAAGAATTCTACAGGATAAACATCAGAGAAGGTCATCGGGAAAGTGATGATGAAAAAGTTGTCAAGTTCATGAATGGTCTGCGATATGAAATTCAATATGAGATGAGTATGATGACCATTTGAAATGTTAAATATTCTTATCAGATAGCTCTGAAAGATGAAGATAAGTTGAGCCAGAAGCAAGGTCAAAGAGGCTGAGGGAGAAGTCAAAGCAGAGGCAACATAATTGCCCAAGATAGAACCCAGAAACCTAAAGAAGAGGGGAAGAAAACTCAACTTGAGAGGGGAGGAAGCTCACAAGGAAGGAAGTATGCTGATAGAAACACTTTTCCTTGAGCCAGAGGAAGAGAAAGAGGTAGAGGAGGTGAAGTGAAATGCTTTTTCTGTGGAAAAATCGGACATAAATCCTATGAGTGTCCATATAAGAAGAAAGAAGGTGGTGAAACTCACATTACCGAAGCTCAAGGATGAAATGTTGAGGTATAATACGCTGAGGGTGAAAGATCCTTAATGATGAGGAAAGTTCTCTTGAAGCTAGAGAAGGAGGCAGAGAGCCCAAAGAAACAGTCTGTTTAGGACTACTTGCAGAACTAAGGATAGAGTATGCAAGGTCATAGTGGACAGCGGTGACACAGATAATCTCGTATCTACAAAGATGGTAGAAAAGCTGGAGCTGGAGACTATTGCACATCCAAGCCCATACAGAGTTTCATGGCTACCAAAAGGACATCAAATAAATGTCACTAAACAATGTTTATTTGAATTTAAAATAGGAGGATATAAAGATTAAATATTATGTGATGTCATTCCCATGGATGTTTGTCATCTATTACTGGGTAGACCATGGCAATATGATAGAAACGTAGTTCATGATGGGAGAAAGAACACGTACACCCTGGAGAAAAATGGTAGGACTCACATGTCGCTGTTGATTAAGGATAAAGAGGTGAAAACATAGATGAACAACATTGTACTTCTCATGAGTGTGAAGGAAATTCTTAATGAGGTTAATAAGAAGGAAGACAAACAATTTATTGTGGTCAGGAAGCCCAATTTTTTTTTGACCAGTATGAGAATAGATGATCTACCAGAAGAAATCCAGGAGTTGCTGGAAGAGTTTGTTGATATAGTAGTGGACGAATTACCTTGTTTGTTGCCACCTATCAGGAGTATAATCCATCATATCGATCTTATACCTGGAGCCAGTTTAGTGAACAAAGCAACGTATAGATTGATACCGCAGGAAAATGAAGAAGTTAAGAGACAGGTCTAGGACTTAATGGACAAAGGATTGATTCGAGAAAGCTTGAGTCTATGCGTTGTTCCGACAGTGCTTAGCCCAAAGAAAGATGGAGGCTAGAGAATGTGTACAAACTCAAGGGAAATCAATAAGATTACCATCAGACACAGATTTCCATTGCCAAGGATGGACGACTTGATGGATTGCTTGAGTGGAGTAAAGTTTTTTTCAAAGATTGATTTGAAAAGTGGATATCATCAGATTAGAATGAGAGAAGGTGATGAATGGAAGACAACATTCAAGACAAATGAAGGGCTATATGAATGGCTTGTCATGCCATTTGTCTTAACGAATGCACCCAGTAATTTCATGAGGTTGATGAACAAAGTCCCGAAGGATTTCATTGGGAAATTCATCATTGTATATCTTGATGATATATTAATTTTCAGCGGGACATAAGCAAAACACTTAAAACATTTAGCTGTAGTAATGAGGAGATTACAGCAAGAGAAATTGTTGATCAATATGAAGAAATCGTCATTTATGAGGACATAAATCATTTATTTGGGTTTTGTTCTCTCTGCAAATGAGTTGAAGATGGATCCGAAAAAGATAGAGGCGACTAAGAATTGGCCATCGCCGAAGAGTGTGTTTGAAGTACAAAGCTTCCATGGTTTGGCTAGATTCTACAGCAAATTTATCCAAATCTTTAGTGGAATTAGCACACCAATGATGGATACGGTGAAGAAAAGACATAAATCGAAAAGACATAAATCTTTTCACTGGACGGAGGAAGCAAAAAAGAGTTTTAACCTGTTGAAGAAGAAGATCACTAAGCAACCAATTTTGGTTTTTCCAGATTTTAACAAGACATTCTAGGTCAGGTGTGACACGGGTGGATTTGCAATTGGAGCGGTCTTAAGACAAGACGATAGGTCGGTTGCATATTTCAGTGAAAAACTGAATGAAGCAAAGATTAAGTACTCCACGTATGACAAGGAATTCTATGTAGTCATACAAGCACTAAAGAAATGGAGACACTATTTTGTTCCCAAGGAGTTTGTTTTGTACAATGATAATCACACTTTACAATTTGTTACTTGACAGGAGAATTTGAACCAAAAACATGCTAAATGGGTTGAATTCATGCAGAATTTTACTTTTGTGATTAAGCATATTTCTAGAATTGCTAACAAAATTGTTGATGCTTTGAGCAGAAAATGTTTGCTTATGCAAGAATTCAGAGTCAAGACTTTGGGTTTTGATAACCTCAAATAAATGTATATAGATGATCCAGACTTCAAGGAGGCATATGAGGCATCTAAGAATCCAGTTCTCAGGCATAGAAGCCAATGGACTGAATACATGATCTAGGATGGATTATTGTTCAGGGGAAATCAATTATGTATTCCAAAATTCTCCATGAGGGAGAATTTTCTAAAGGAAAAACACAGTGGAGGATTGGTTGGACACTTCGGTCATGATAAACCGTTCTCAAAGATGAATGGCTCATATTTTTGGCTAGGGATGAGGATGGTTGTGAAGAAATTTGTGGATAGGTGCAAAAGTTGTCAGCACACGAAGGGAAAAAGGAAGAACACAGGGTTATACCAACCATTACCCATACCTGAAAGGCCATGGGATGCAGTGAGCATGGATTTTATATTGGGAGTACCAAGGACACAGAGAGGATATGATTCAATCTTTGTGGTAGTCGACAGATTTTAAAAAATGGCACATTTCATACCATGCCAGAAAACCAACGACACAACTCATATTGCGAACCTGTTTTTCAAGGAAGTCGTCAGACTTCACGGTTTGCCAAAGAGTATCGTGTCTGATTGAGATACCAAGTTCGTGGGACATTTCTAGAGGAACTTATGGAAGAAGTTGGGGACAAGTTTGTATTTTAGCTCAACATATCATCCTCAGACGAATGGACAGACAGAAGTCATGAACATGAGCTTGGGAGATTTGTTAAGAAGCTTAGTGACTGAACACCAAAGTCAATGGGATCACATTCTTCCACAGGAAGAATTCTCTTACAATGATTCACTCAATAGAAGCATAGGGCAGATTCCATTCTAGATTGTATATGGAATGCAGCCAAGGGGAGTTTCTGAATTGAAAGATTCGAAACAAAATGAATTCAGGAGTGCTAGTGCAGAGGACTTTGGAGAAGGAATGAAGGAGCTTCACAGTCGAGTTAAGGAGCGATTGCATAGTTCAAGTCAAGAATACAAGCGAAGATTAGATCAACACATGCGAGAAATTGAATTTGAAGTTGATGATCTGATTCTTGCGCATCTGAGGAAGGAAAGGTTCCCAAGGGGAACGTATAATAAGTTGAAGATGAAAAATATTGGACCGTGCAAGCTCATAAGGAAATTTGGGGCAAACGAATATGAGATTGAATTACCCGATGGGGTCGGAATCTCACCGATATTCAATGTTGCGGATTTGTACCCTTATAGAGTTGAAGACGCAGGAGAAGAGGAGGAACATAAAGAAATTCTATGGACCAAACAAATGCCTATAGCTGAAAAGTCACAGATGGAAAGCATAATTGACAAGAGGATTAGCAGAAAGACCAGGAGAAAGGAGTATTTTGAATACTTGGTCAAGTGGAAGGGACATCCAGTTGAAGATGCTAGTTGGGAGGATGAAGCTGAAATTCAAAATCATGGACAGACCATGCAAGAGCTCATGAACAAGAGTTCATGAAAATTTTCAAGCGAGGGAGTATGATGCAGGAGCATCATACAAAGCCAAAGCATGCACCTAGCCAAAGGAACAGCTGGATGCGCAGATGAAAAAAAGGGGCACGTTTTTATGAGAATGTTTTGAATTTTGAAAACTGAAGCATTAATGTAATAGGTAGGAGAAGCGTACTTACATTTATGTCTTGGAGATATGAATAGATCTAGAGAAATTACTCTCATCCGTCGGATGTAATAGGCATTTAAGTCTATTAATGTAAAGTAGGTAGATATGAATGTTAGATTAGACAGTTTAGAAGTGTAGGAGGGAAAACGGATATAGACACCCTCACCCTTGTATCATGGTAGGAGGAACACTATTATCATTTAGATTTGATAAGCTGGAGAGATGTAGCAGAGAGTTGTAGAGAAGAACCAATGTACATGAGCACTTGAGTTAATATATGAAACTTTGACTCAATTTTCATGGTGTTACAATGCTTACTGTTTATATTTGTTAAATGGTATGTTTACAGTTGTTTTGTTTCTCTGTTATGCATTTATCTCAATGCTATGTCATATGTATGATTTCATGTTGAATGAATGAAGTCAGAAAGAGAAGTAGAAAGAGTTTTGATTGTTTATCTTCCTGAGAATTCCTGCAAGGAGTGCAGTGAACGTCCACAAGGTGTGCATTGACGAGGGTCTGAGTTTTATCTTAGAAAGCTTAGGAGAGATATCATTGTTCTCATACAAAGAAGAAGTGTAAGAGACGTACAGAGCCATGCAAGGTGTGCGCAGGTTGGTTGAAGCCTTAGAACTTATCAACTAAGGTGACGGTTGAAGGACTACTGTTGTAAAGAGTGCATAGGGTCGAAGACCCAAATAACGAGAGGTTAATTGAAAGTTTGCCGCAAGGAGTGCGAGCAGGATTCCTTTTGGAGGCTTGAATTTACAAGCGAGAGCTCAGGAGGGATAGCACCTTTGAAGTGTTCAAAGGGAGGTAGAGATCGAAATCATCTCGCAGAGTTCAAGTTCAGGTGGAAGAACACCAAGTCATTTTGGCCTGAGAACCTTGAAAAACGTGAATGAATGGTGAGAGGCCTTCGTGAAGGAAGTGTTGAAGTTGCGAGATTCGTTGGATATTGTAGAGTTGGAAGGTGGTTAGAGGCCGGTGAAACCCATCACCCAGGATTTGAGGGTCAATATGAGCCATTGATCTCATTTCAACCCACGTTGTTGGATCATTTCACGAATTCAGGGTTCGTGAGTTTGGAGGGCAGACCAAATTCTTGATTTTCATGAAGTCCTGAGTTGTGAGGAGAAAGGAAGGAGATCCAACTTGTTGGATCGAATCCATGGGAGAACCATTGGATCAAAACCTTCGTGGGGTATCGTGTATCGGGGGTTCAGGGGTTGAAAGAATTTCTTTTCGATTGCAGAAGTCACGAAATGTCAATCACAAGGGCTCGTGAAAACACGTGGCATATCCGTTAGATGGGGATCGCGTGGTTGATAGGTGGCATAACAACAAGTTCCTAGAGAAAGGTGGAAGTGGGTAACAGGTGGAGGACACACGTCGCCTGGGAAGGAGTCAACCCATTGTCGACTTATCACGTCTCGGGGATTCACAAAGGAGGAACATGAGTGTTCAACACTCCAACTTGTGAAGTTGTGAGTTGTGAGGGGTGCTAGGGATAGGCCCTAGCCGACGGTCTCTTGTAGAGGTGCTAACAAGGAGGAGCCATACCTTTATCGCATCTCAGGTATCGACGTTTGGAGAAAGAGGAGTCGAGGGTCTACGACTCACAAACTCCCAAGTTGTGCTAAGTGCTTACACTAAGGCCAGGTTGTGGTCGCATGGAGACATAAGACTCGTTCCTAGTGTTAAGTTGTGTAGGGAAGGTTTCACGAAGTACCTGTGGATCGAATTTGTGAGGTTCCAATAGGGATCCAAGGGAGCCTCTTCAGCTCGAGGAAAATTTAGAACGATCCTGAGCGGATCTCAGCCTGAGGGTCGTGGGTCTGTGTCATGTTTCATATTTGGAAAGAAGTACGACGATGGGCGGAATACGACACAGTGACTAGGAATTGGATATTTTGTGAACCTGCCAATGCGAGGATCTAAAATAGGGTTAGAAGGTCTCCATAGAAGACGCTACCCGATGGTAAAATTGTATCGGTTGCAACATCTGAATGCATAATGTGGAACACGAAAGATGAGACGATGTAGGAGTCTGGTAGTCAATTTGTATATGGCGGAGGTCCATATGCCAATTTTTTCATACTAGTGTCTTCAATTGTCACTATTAAGACCATAATTAATGTATATTAGGAAGGAAGCAATGTACTTTGAGACATATTGCGAGTTCGAGGAGTCTGTGGTGGAATTGTAGATCACTAAACTTTTGATTTCAAGATGTATATCACAGAGCAAGAAGCAACAGAGTTTGAAAGTGCCAACCCAGTAACCGCAGCCATAAAATTGGCTAAGTATGGAAAGGAACAATGGTCGGTCAGATTCTTCATGTGAGGATATAGATGGAGATGAAGATATGTCAGCCTGAAAAAACCTGGACGTCGCGATCTTAGAAATGTGACTAAGTATATAAACAAAAAATGATAATAGACGGGAAGAAGAAAAGGGGAAAAGGGCTCAGCATCTCACAGAAGAAAATGCACTGTTCATTTATTAATTGCCAATCTTTTCGAACGCATGCTGAGTTCTCACTAGTAAAAACATAAATTGCAGATCATGGAAGTTCTTTGGCTACAAGATGTATATGATAGAACAAGGGACATAAGTATTGGATACCGCAAACCCGGGACCCAATGGTCAGATAATTGGCTAAGTATTGTCCAAGAGAGTTTTTATATTTATTCCAATAGTATTCATATTAATATATATTAGTACATTATTTGTGGTTCAAATGTAAAACATCTTCCAATTTGCAGGATGCTATTCGGTTTGCAAATTCAATAAGCAATAGAAAGAAAAAAAAAGAATATATATATATGACGCAACAATTTTGTATATGCACGGATATTATAAAATAGAAGAAGTTGTAATATATGTAAATTATTGAACATTAACATGACGTCAACACTTGAGTTTCCTTGTAATAGTCATTAATTCATTCTATTTATGGGACCTCGAAGAATGAAAGAAGACGGGTCCATCCATTTCTTTCTCTAAGTATAGGGAAGGTGCCACATAAGTATGGTCGATGACAAATTATTCTTCCAATATGTAGAATGTAAGGAACGAACAAAGTAGCATTTATTTATATCGAAGTGTTGGGAAACATAAACAAAAACTTGTCGTCCATGTTTAACGACACACACACAAAAAAGGTACAAAATAAAATGAAAAACAATACCAGAGATTGGAAAACACCATAAAAAAGCCCACAAATATTGTATATTCAAACAAGTTGGGTTACAAAATACAACTAAGATTATTTGTTACAATGACTGGGATTTGGCTTGCCATTGACCAAAAAAAAAGTAAGTACAATAATGGAGCTTGTGGATAGTCTTTTATAGATTTCAACTTGATGACATAATTCTTGATTTGTAAAAAACAACGAGTTTAATATCAATTCCAGGTCATGGAATTCATTGTTGTTGCAAACTATATCTATCCCAGATTTGTGAATATCTTGTCTCTTGTAGATATGGCCTGCCTACATTGGCTGGTTATTAAAGATTCCATACTTTTCTAAGTGTTAATTTCCCTCTGTCATTGAAATCTTGGGGTTTAAGGTGCTTTTTAATGTTCCTGATCGTTGACATCAGAGACAACTTAGAAATGCAATTCATGGCCAATTCAAAGACAAGGGAGTGGTTTTATATGACGTCAACTTTGGCGGCAACAAATCCTGTTAGGAAACAAAATACGAGATAAAAGGAAATTCAAGTATGTTTTTGACTTCCATTCTCCTTGCATTCAATCATCTGTTTGGTTGAAAATCCTTCCTGAAGATTTGTATGTTGAACTTCTTTGTTTTATTATTGTAAATTGGAAGGGACGTCCAAGGCATCCTGTAAAATGTATCTCTGTTGAAGTAGATAGCTTCTTCCAGCAAGACAAATCTGGCAAGTGTATCAAATGTTGTAGATCACATCATAATATATCGCTCGTCATTGGGGTGGTTGACATGGAGGCTCACAAAAAATGGTCTGCAATGTTCAGAAGTGACGCCAAATATTACTCCATGCTCGAATACACTTAGAAGGAATGTACAAAATTGGATACCCATGAACGTTAGAAAATGTATGTGCATTTGAATCAACATTCTAAAATTACAGAAGATTTTATGCCAAAGCTGTAACAAAATTGATAGATAGGTAGTTTCTATGTCAAAGAGTGTTGAGCAACCTCTGGATGAAGTAACAGATTCGACATACAATCCACTTTTGATCACTACTGATACTAATTTCAAGTGTAAGAAGTCGTGTAACATAATAGATTAACCGAGATACATGGACATACAAAATAAAAGGCATTTTTTTAATGTCCAATCTCTTATTGTACTTTGCATGCTTGGGGTTAACAGTACCCAAGATGCAATCATATCCACAGAAATAGTAAAAAAACAAATGTGTAGTAGCGATAGAAATTTGATTGTATATGGAGCTATAACTACATCCATAGGACAACAAACAAACTTTCACAAAGAATATGGCTTTCTATGAAGTTTATTTCCACACCCAGAAGTAGCTCAACAAACTTTGAAATAGAAAATTCTATAATTTTAGGATGTCGTTTTAACCACCCATATAGTTTCCCATACTCGCGACGATCCAAAGGTATAATTTCCTTCTGAGTATATTCGCGAATGAAGTAATAGTTGGCGTCATTTCTGAATATTACAGACCATTTTGCAAGAAATGGTATGTGTGACTCCTTTGACGGAAGAAAAATTGTTGTGTGATCTGCAGAATTTGATACACTTGCTAAATTTGTGTTGTTGGAAAAAAATATATACTTAAATGAAGGAACATTTTGTAGGCGACCTAAAAATCCCTTCCAACTCCTTGCAAGAAAAAAAAGAAGATTAACAAACAAATCTCCAAGAAATATTTTCAACCAACCAAAGCATCGAACACAGGGAGAACACTAATTAGAAGAAACTTGTTTTTTTTTTCTTATCTGACTTTTTGTTGGCTAATAGAGTTTGTTTTGGATGAAAACTGATGTAACATAAAACCATTCTCTCATATTTCAATTGTGATTCAATGGAATCTCTAAGTTGTCTTTCATGTCCATGACCAAGAACATTACAACGAAGGCACCTTAACACCCAACTCTTTGATGATAGCTCAAGAAATGGGAATAAGTATTTAAAATAAACGTTAGAGGATGACAATATAATATTCCATAGATTTTGGTTTAATTCGTCTTAATGGCATATTCCCTCAATATTTTCGCTTATTAATGCCAATCTTTTCGAATATGTATGTTGAATAGTCACTAATAGCACGTATTAACATTCCCATATCCAAGCAGATTCTCAAATATGACAACCTGTAACATACACACAATATTAAAGGGCGACATGACATCAATACCTATGTGGATGACACATTCGTGGATGGCAGTGTGGTAGTACAAGATTGCAATATTACAATGATGATTCCTTTAAAAAGCTAAAATAGCCAACATTTTTGGCAAATTCAAAATGCACTCAAAATAAATTATAGGATCCCATAATATTCACTTGTTTATGCATATTAATGGGAAATGTCCTCGAGATTTCTGCTTATTAAAGCCAATCATTTCAAACATGTCTGGTCGGTTTTCGCTTTTAAAAGCATAATTAATGTGCATTGGGAATGATGGAAGGTGGTGGGGATGGAGAGGATAGGAAAAATGATTTTAAACTTTTTTGAACCTAGGAATGCGTGAACCGACAAAACTTTGAAGACTCGACTAAGTACGGAAAGGCATGTCAGACAGACGAAATTCATTATAGGTAGAGGCAGGGTTGCGAGTTCGAGGAGTCTAGGGTCGAATTGTACAACACAAAAGTTTTGGGTGCAAGATGCAGAGCTCGAACACAGGTTACCAGCGTTTGATAGCACCTATCCACAAACCACGTTCATAAAATTGGCCAAGTATGCAAATGAACGATGGTTGGTCGGACTCGCAATGTGAATATATAGATGGAGATGATGATTTTCCAGTTCTCCATATCGAGAATGCATTAGCATAAAAATGTGACAAATTGTAGAACCAAAAAACGCGTAACAGTGGGTAAGAACAAAAGGGAAAAATGGGTCAGTCTAGGAGAAATTGGATAAATATGCAAACTAACATTGGTTTGTCTGACTTGTGATGTGAATATATAGATGAAGATGATGATTTGTCAACTTCTCACCCCAGGAACACGCGACCACAAAAACATGGAAAACCATAGAACCAGAAATGCATAATAGACGGGAAGAACAGAAGGAAAAAATGGGAAAGCTTACAAGAGGAAAAAGAAAGGGAGAGAAGAACTTTATCACTGACACAACAACACCTACTCTCATAACTATGAACCCATATAAATACATTAACAATGGGAAAAACATTTCCAGCTATGAAATATAGTTGGAACCCGAAAAACTCTAGTTCATGCCATAAGATATGTAATTTACATCCATCTTAATAGTATTTTCTAGGGATCCAACTGTGAAACCATGTAACAATAGATGAAACTGCAGATGCAACACCCCAACATTGCAAATTTTAAGCAAACAAGAGAAACCAACAAATAACAATCGAATTAAGAAGCACCAATAGGTCCAACTATAGCCATAGGACCTGAAAACTGCAAAATTGAATCAAACAAGAAGAAGAAACATTGAACGAACCAAGAAGCAAGCACCAACAAACCGACCATGAAATTCACTGCACACAATATTGTATCAAAAAAATCGGACAAAAATGTATTGTAACACATCTGTTAACCAAATATTCTAGGTTGTGAGACCTGTCAGGTAAAATCCAAAGATGGCAGGACCATCCAAAGGCCTGCCTCTGTGCAAGAAACTAAGAAAAGTTTGGTTTTCCCGGTTGGTATTTTTCAATAGTCGGAGCCATAAAATTGCTCTTGCGATTCATCTTTGTATGTGATTACTACGAGCATAGAAGCAGGAATGTAATGATATCTTCGTCTCGTTCCTGATCACCAATGTCCGACCCAAAACCTACCTCCATCAGAGCCACAACGACGTAGAGGAAAAGGGAATCATATTTTCTTATCACATACAAAGATGTTCTGCAAGAGAATTTCGACCCAGGGTCTCTAGCAGTCAAATTTCCCATTTGCAAACTGTAGATAGCGAGTGAAGTTAATCATGACACCCAAATCCGCCCGTCAACGGAGAACGACAAAAGGCCAATGTTCGACACAGAACCTACCCCCATCACAACCACAATGACACATCGCAAAAGGAAAACATATTTTCTCCTCACATACAAATATGTCCTTCAAGATGATTTCGACTCAGGCATCCCTAGTAGTCAAATTTCCCACCTGCAAACTGCAAATAGAAAGTGAATCTAAACATGACACCCAAACCTGCCTGTTAATGGGGGGCGACAGAAGGGAAGTTCCAATCACAGTTTCATAACCCCAAGCGTGAAAACTGCAACAAGACCAACAAACAAACAAGAACAACAACAACATGAAAATAAGAAATCAGTGAACATGCAAGATGGAAGCATGAACCAATGAACCAACAATTCCGCTAAAGAACAATATTTCCGACATTGATTGCAGAGAACATTTCAGATAAAAATAATGCAATAAAATGTGTTGTAACAAGCCGGTTAAGTAAACATTTATGTCTGCATTTAAGTTTGTCAAAACTGCTCTGTAAACATTTAAGAAAGAACACATTGTGGCAGATCTCTTACGTGCAAAAAAACATTTATTTTATTATTTTATAACAATAATAAAAAAATATTAGTAACAATAGTTCGAAGAGTAGATCCTATGTAAAAAAAATATATTTATTCAAAGGACATACTTATATGAAGTCAACTTATAAAAAACCGACTATCTATCTTCAAAACTTTGGATATCCAAATATTTCAAGAAAAAAACAACAACTCAAAAATATTGTATATGATCAAAAGACTTTGGATATGATAACATATCAAACATTGGGAATTGTGAAGCCGGCAATAAGACCTTCAATATAATATCCAGTCAAATCACAACAAATATGGTTTTTTTTATTATATAAAAATCAATGTTTTTAGTTCCCTAGTTCCAACAATAGATAGTCTGCAAATATTTTTGGTCAAACGACAAACTAATATGAGGTCAACGATTTATCGATCACTATAGTCCCTCTATGCTTTCGACAGGGACTAATAAGACTACATTGTAATTATGCTAATGATATATATGATATTACCCTATCTTATTTGTCACTTCAAAAATTCAACAAGGATTTTTCTATCTTATACTATTTTTTTCCCTTTTTAACATTAGTTATTGTGAATTGAAATTTCCATTTTGATGTTTGCACAATGTAAATACCGTAGTATCACCTTAAGTTTGTGTTCCTTTTCGTACTATAGTAGAGGTAACATTTTTGAACAATGTATATAACTTTCTAATGGTGTTTGTATTTTACAAGAAGGCTGTAAATTCCATCTATAGTCTTTGTGATGATTTAAGGTTATATTTATACCACTTTAGTTTAAAAATTTTACTTAAAATTATTTTCCTTTGTGAATCATGGTTAATGGTTCAAGACATAGTGTTCATATCTTACTTGTAGAGAAAATGTTTCCTCTATAGCACTTGTGTGGTGACTTGGGTCTTCATTCATGGCCCATGAGCTCCAAAAGCTTCATTTACAACCTAAGGCTCTTATTTTCCTACCTCTAGCAATATGGTGAAGACCACAAGACCCACCCATACTATCTAAATCCTTGTAATGGTACCAATATCCCACTAGTAGGTTAGTGATTCCCTCTATGGTTATTTGTGGTGGTTTTAGAAATTATTCAAGGATCTTGAGCCCTATAAACTTCATTGAAGCCTTAAATCCTTTATTTTGCTAATAATGATTCCCATAAACCATTTGTATGTTGTAGCCCAAATATTCCCATTAGAGGGCCTATGTGGTGGTTGTAGGACTCATGCATGTCCCTTGAGTCATAAAAGATTCATTTGTGTCGTAATGCCATTGTTTTCATCTTCGTATCATGGTTAAGGTCCTCATAGACATCATGCATGTAGACAACTTTTTAGTGGTACCCAAACTCCTATGGAGGGAAATGTTTCTGGTCATTTGAAGCCATATTTATAGTCCTTCATTCCCGATAGACCATTTAAGGAAAAATTCATTTTATTTCTCTCTATAGATCATAGTTAAGGCCTCAAAGCCAATCCATCGTGTGAAAAACATCATAATGGTGCACATTTCCCAATTGTAGGCCAATGATTCCCTTTAGAGGGCCTATGTGATCGTTTGAAGTCGTGTTCACATAAAAAACTTCATATGAGGGTTAACTCCTTTTTTTTCCTCCTTGGACTATGGTTGATGTCTCAAGATCCATTTGTACTATCTAAATGTACTACTGTCTTTGTGGTACCCATAACCCACTTGTAGGTTGAAAATTCCCTCCATACTAATGTTTAATGGTTAGAGGCCTTGTTCATATCCCTTGAGCCCTACAATTTCGTTTTTCTTTTCCATGTGCCATAGTTAAGGCCCCAATACACGTCTATTGTGCTTATAACCTCATAATGACACCATATCACATGCATAATCAAGTACTTTAGCAAAATGGATTATGTGGTCATTTCAAGCCTTGTCCATGCCCTTCAACCCTAGAAGATTAGTCTAGAACCTAATTCCCTTGTTTTCCACCTTGTGTTATGGTCAAAACCTCAAGACCCATCCTTCATGCATAAAACCTCCTAATGGATCCCATATCCCACTCATAAGCCAAAGATTGCATCTATAGGGTTTGTGTGCTAGTTCATTCGTTGTGAATATCTTATGTGCCATAGAAGCTTCATTTTCTTCCTAATACTCTTTATTTTAATCATTGGACCATGGGCAATACCCTAAGAGTCATCCTTATTTGGAATATACAAATAATGGAATTCATATCCCTTTCATAGGTCAACAAATCCCTATAAAAGGCTTGTGTGGTGGTTTGATGCTTCATTCACGGGTCTAGAACCCTATATGATTAATTTAAGTTCTATTTCATTTTCCTCTCCTATACCCATAAACAAAACCTCCAGACCATCCTTTGTGTGAAAAAAATAATAATGGAAACCATACTCCACTAATTGGGAAACTCTTCAATCTATAGGTCTTATGTTCTGATTTGTGGACTTATTCCTGGTTTTTAGGCCATGAAAACTTCATCTAGGGAATACTTCTCTTGGGATACCATGCTTAAGTTTCTATATCAATTCTTGGTTCATAAAACATCCTAGTGCCACCCATATCCCCCTCATGGCCCATAAATTCTTCTTAATAACATTTATTGTGGTTCAAAGATTCATTCAAGGCCCTGGAACCTATAATATTACAGATATAAAATA
>SNQJ01S0079649.1:35999-54378 GCA_010110895.2 Picea sitchensis | reverse complement strand
AAGAGAAGGCGTAGGTTGATTTTAAAGGGACAATCCATGGTTGTAGAGTGAGCCAAGAGACTAAACAATTTGAAATCCCATAACTCACTTTTATGAAAGAATGTTAAATGTGATTGAGATAAGGTCTACCAATTCTAAGGATTCCTAAAGAGAAATTAGCAACGCCAACTCCTTGTGCTCATCACAATAACTAGACATAAAGGATTCCAAAGGAACTATATGGTAGATAAAAGAGATCCTAAGCTTATGTTGCTTCTCATTGAGAAAAAGAGGCTTGTGACTAATTGAATCCTAGGTGAGATGCATTGAGAAGCTTTCCCCAAGGCAAACCATGGAAAGTGTGTGGTTCTATATATAGTCTTTAGTGTTGTGGGTTACAATGGGTGAGAAGAAGATCCAATAGCTATCAATTTCCCTTGTGATATCATAGCCATGTTTGGGGGTGGCATCTACAACAAATGCCTATGATTGGATGGTGAGTCACTCCTTTTCAACTGATTCAGTAAACACATTCATGAAAAGACTAATGCTTATCTTTGTTTGGATTTTTTCATTTAATTTCCTTGAAATGTGTTGCTTATGTGATTTTTTTTGAAGGAAATAGCTCAAATGGATGAAATTTTGTTAATAAGCATGAATATGAATATGGGTTAGATTTCTATTATGATTTATGTTTATGGAATGTGTTATGCCTTAAATATTGCATATCAAATATGATACGTTGTTGTTATAGGCCAAAATGGTTCATAACTAGAAGATATGATTTGGGAAAGAATATATTTTTTTTGAAATGAGAGTTATGATGGCCAAAGGATGCATCCAAGTATGTTGTAGGATGCCTTTGTTATTGTTTGAATTATCCCACAAAAAATTATAAGCCTAAAATAGGCTCGCACTAAAGGAACCTGACAACAAGAGTATTAAGCATTGGTGGTAGTTAAAACTTTGGTGCAAATGTGGAACTTAGTGGTAAGGGACATAGGCTTCCTGATATGTGACGAGATTTTCAATTACTTCCTAATTAATTTAGTAAGCAACTCAAGAGTTGTGCATTTAATTATCAATCCAAGGTCGTATCTTACTTATGATCTATCGTGCACTGTATATGCAAGTATAATGTTGTAATTGCCAATGAGTTGTAGTACTTTCAATGAAATGCCAAAAAATAAGATATCAAATGCTTAATCAAATAACTAACCTATATTGCTTCTTGTACTTTACAGAAAAAAGGGGTGCCGCACTTACATAAAAGTAAATCACACTTCTATCACACTTGCGGAAAGTAAAGCACACTTGCAGAAAGTAAATCACACTTCTATCACACTTGCGGAAAGTAAAGCACACTTGCAGAAAGTAAATCACACTTGTGGAAAGTAAATAAATCTTGCGGAAAGTAAATCACACTTGCAAAAAGTAAATCACACTTGTAAAAAGAAAATCAATCTTTCGGAAAGCAAATCACACTTGCAGAAAGTAAATCAAACTTACAGAAAGAATAAAGGTGACTTTTCAAGTATTTAGGATGTCTTTGATTATTGCGATGACTGTGTTACAGTTCATGTACTCAATCCTTAGAGATTCCACCACATTGTGCTTGTAAATGAAAAGAGATAAACTACATTAAATTGAAAACTTACACAATTGCCAGCTAGAAAACTAGATGTAGAGTTGCAACAACCACAGTTGCAGCAATGGGAGTTACAATAATATGAGTTGTAGCAACCGGAGTTGCAACAACCATAGTTACAACAACTAGAGTTGCAGTGGCTCAGGTTACAACAACGCAAATTACAACAATGCGAGTTACAACAACCAAAATCATAGAGAGAATGAAGTTAAATAGAAATTGATGGAAATAAATGAAGGTAAATAAAAAATGTTGCAACTATACTTCAATAATTGATAGGTGCGGTTTTGAAATAAATTGCAACAATGAGGAAAGAACAGAGTTGTAGCACGATGTTTTTATAGAGAAATTGATGGAAATAAATAAAGAAGAGAAATTAAAACCATTGCTCATCGACCAAAGATTACTACCCTGTGATGTCAACAATCAAAAGCTACGAGAATCATAAGTTACTATATGTCGATGAAGGAATTGTTGAAAATAAATAAGAAAATGGAAATCCAATTATAACTACTTCTACAAACTATGAAAGACAGAAACAATATCGAGCTAAAGAGGGGGTCCTACCTTCTTAGATGAGGTGCAGGTATAAGAATGCATTATATGCTCAAACAATTAACACACCATCAATTGAACATGAGGAAAAAGGGAATTATATTGTTGAAACTCCAAGTTTTACAATACATCTGAATATTTCAGATCGAATAATCTCCTCCCTCAGGATCGAGAGAGGCTAAGATTTTATACAATACATCCGATGTCTAAATAAAATAAAGAGGCAAAGGGACAACCATGAGAATCAGGTTGTTCATCTGTTTACATCGATATCGTCGAAATTTAGAAAAGAATGAGCATATGCCGAATCAGATCTGTTGGGAGACAGTTGGTAGGCGAACTGTTTCCTCTTTTGTTTATCCACTTACCTTCTATCACTTTCCCACATGAGCAATGTCTGACCAACAATTGTTGCACTGGAAAAATCTCGGAGTTGCAACAACAATAGCAAGAGTTGTGTTCAAAATTGCAACAACTATATGCTTGGGCAGAGGAGTTGCAACACTTGTGAAGGAATTGCAACTCTTTCAGAGAATTACAACCACTGTATTTGTTCATGTATAACAATGTTAGTGAAAGAAGGTAACATTTTTCTTAATAAATATGTAAGAATGGCATAAAAGTAGCATATAATGGAAGATTCATGTCCCTATGCAACCAACAATCAATCAGGATTGGCGAAATTGAGATGGCCATGGAGGTTTTTGATACTTTAGTCCACCTCCCTTGCTTCCTCCGGATGGAGATATTCCTTTTTCTCATTGATGCTCTGCCCTAATGTAATTTATTTTTTCTCTACTGGTGCTTGATCTATCTCGGTTTGGGTGGCTGCATCAATTAACATAAATTATGTGCTTTGGACAACCACTTCTCTTGTTTCTTTGGTTTGGGCCATCTCTTTTGGCTCAATAGTTTGTTCCCCTGCAACAAGGGAACTTGTTGCTTGGGCAAGGCAACCTAACTTCTCAAATGTCCTTTTTTCATTGAGTTTATCCTCCAACATTTCCAGATTAAGTTGTAGTTTCCAGTTCTTCATCCTCAACATTCTATTATGCTTTACAAGAGATGCATTTAGAGGCAAGGAATGTGAAATGCTTAACTAGGGTGTAGCAGTAACCTTTCCTTCAGGACCAATAGTCTCAGGTTCTAGTTATGCTTCCTTTGGTACCTATGTATAGCAATTGCTTTCCCAAAAGTACTTCTTGTTGGTTCTTGTGGGACAACAAGAGCCTATATTTCTAGTTCTTCTTTCTCTGATTCTTGTGGTTTGGCAGACCGTTCCCCAGAAGTGCTCCCTACTCGTTCTTGTGGATCATTAAGAGCCTTTGCTTCTGGTTGTTCTTCTTTTGTATATATTTCAAATATGGTGGCAAGCGCTTCGTTGAAAGTGCTCTTTGTTGGTTCTTGTGGGTCAGCAAGAGCCTCTGCGTTCATTTCCTCATCAACTTCCAAGTTAGTTACCACTACTAGTTCTTGTGGGTTAGCAGGGGGATTTGTATCCATTGTTTTACCGGCTTCAAGGTCACTCTCATCTGCAGTTTGTTGTTTTTGTTGAGTTGCAACCATGGACCTAGTTTTTCTTTTATTTTGAACATAGGGTCGCCTCTTCCCATACCCTCTTACTCTCATAGTGGAGGGTTTGCTGCATATGACCTCAACGTCACTATCGTGGCTCTCTTTTGTCAGGGTTGCAGTACTGTAGTCCCTTGCTGTAACTACCCTTATGAATCTCTTTTGTTGGAGAGTGTCAACATCTGGAATTTATGGAGTTGCGACACTATTGCTTGGAGATGGAGTTGCAACCTTTGCTTCCCTTAGTTTTGGAAGTGCAGCCATTGCATCTCATGGAATCACAATTGGTGTCCTAACAATGTCGTTCCAAGTTCGACCCTCTTTCTGCAGGGAACTCTCCACAAACAACTTTGTGAGCCTATGGTGTGAAATAAAATCCCCAGGGTTCTTTGATCTTTGTGCTAATGGCATCATGGTCTGCAAAGTTCTGAAAAGGAAATAAGGCTTGTTGATGGAGTGGCCATGTATGAGGTGGTCTAAGAGATGGACATGTTGGAGGTAAACGACCCTGTTGCGACCCTCACATGTGAAATAATGTTGTAAACATGTGGCCACATATTGCCAAGGGTGTGGCATATACCTCCTTTCAAACCATGTCCCTTTCTTTACCAATGCTTCTCCAGGCTCAAGAAATTTTCGTAGAATTTCGGGCTTGGAGGTTCTATTAGAATACCATATTTCACCTATCCGTGGAAAGTCGGTAACCTTTACCACAATTTCTTTTGTTACCTCAACTAGGGTACCTACGACCATAGACTGTTCGACCCGAAAATTCAAAGTGAGTTCATTTTCATAACCCTACAAACGTTGGATATACTCCATCCATCCAGCCTGGTTGAGAATGTGCTCGATGTCGTCATATGCTTTGAGTAGCATTGGTTCCATGGATTCTCTACTGATCAACGAGACTCCAATGGTTTTCTCTCCTTCTCTCAACTCCAATTTCTTGCGATTGTAGAGGGAAGTGGTTGTTGGATGTGTGGGGGATTTACAATTATTGAGATCACGGTGATTATGGCAATTATTGGGTTTGTTGGAAATTATGGTGGCAATGGTAATAATGGAAACGTATGCCACTTAAAGCCTATTCATTACACATTCTATCGAAAAATGTACCTATCTTTTGTTACCTGACGTGGCTTTCCCTCATACGATTATTGTGCTGATAGCTTGGTTCCACGATTGATTGGATTTTTTGTCTTTGGTGGAGTTGCAACGACGTGTGCGGATTCATGTTCACCGGAATCTCAACATCGGTATTGGGGGTCAATTATTCTATTCATTTGAGGTGTAGTAACGAAAATGCAGATGAGAGTTGTGGTAGTGGTAATACAGATGAGTTTTGCAACATTGATGATGTGGATGAGAGTTGAAACATTAGTGGTGTGGATGAGAGTTTGAACATCGGTGGTGCGGGTGAAAGTTTCAACAAAGTGCGCGGTTGAAACAATATGAGGATTTGTAGCAACGAGAAACATTTCATCAAATTTCAGAGTTGTAGCATCGTGCTTGTCAATGTCTTAGTATTGGAATTGCGGTAGCGATATTAAGAGTGGCAGTGGCGGTAGTCGCAACAACGAGAGGTGCAACAACAAGAATTGTAGCAACGAGAGTTGCAACAACAATTTTCTTCTTCCCTGCATATCCTAATTCTTTTTTTGTTAGATATATATATATATATATATATATATATATTTTCTGGTAGGCCCATAGAGCTTCGGGTAGTTTGTCAGCCCAGTCCTTGAGGTGTAGTTTGTTAGTCTTGGTGATGATAGTCTCAGGGATTTTGTTTGTCCCTTCTACCTGTCGATTGTCCTGTGGGTGATATGGTGTGGTAACCCTGTGTTTGATCCTGTATTTTTCTATCAAGTCTTTGATGAGCCTTGAAGTGAATTGCATTCCTCCATCAATATCTATCTTTTGAGGTATCCCAAATCTGGTGAAGATTTCTTCATGAAGAAATATCACTACTACTTGTTTTATCGCATCTGGGAGTGATTTGTCTTCCATCCATTTTGTGACATAATCTGTGCATACTAGGATGTAGGAATTATGATGGGAATAAGGATTGATCGACCCTACAAAGTCCAGGGCCAATTGATCAAAGGGTTCCAATAGAAACTGAGGTTGTAAAGACATCTCCTTTGATTGCACCGGTCTTTCCATGTGCTGGCATCTATCACACCTTTTTACATATTCCTTGGCATCTTTGAAGATAGTGGGCCAATAGTACCTTTGGTGAAGTGCCTTATACCTAGTACTCTTGTCTATAAAGTGGCCTCCACACAGGCTGTCATGGCAGACTTTCAAGAAGTCATGGATCTCGTCTTCTCACACACATATTTTGATAATGAGATCCAATCCTGTGTGGAAGAGATAACCATCGATCCATGAGAATCTCCAAATTTGTTTGATGATATTATGTCTCTCTTTTGGAGATAAATGATGTGGTAGTCTACCTGCAGTGAAGTAGTTAGCAATATCTGCGAACCAAGGAGAGTTAGTAGAAACCACAAAGAGGTGTTCATCAGGAAAATAATCTTCTACGAGTGGCTCATTTTCGTTAGATGTGAGTCTTGAAACAAAATCAACCACTGCATTATATTTTCCTGGCTTATTCAATATGGTTATATCATATTCCTGTAATAGCAATAACCACCTAGTTACACTGCCATTGGTGATAGGTTTATTCATTAAATATTTTATGGCAACTTGGTCAATATGAAATATTACTAGATATCTTGTAATGTAATGCCAAAATTTATTAGTTGCATGTATTACCGGAAGAAACTCTTTTTTTGTTATCGTATAGTTTAGTTTTATAGGTAAGAGATTCTTGCTGACGTAGTAGATTGCGTATGGATCCTTTCCTTCTTGTTTCCCTAGAACAAATCCATTGGCTGTGTCTGATGTGTCTATGGAAATATAGAATGGGAGGGACCAATTGTGTCCTCTTAATATGGGAGCCTCATACACCTTAGTTTTCAGTTCGTCAAGTGCATGTTGGCATGCTTCTGTCCATAAAAACTCAAAATCTTTGATAAGAAAGGAAAATAATGGACGAGCAATTCATGGAATTTTTTCAATAAAGCGACGATAGTAACCAACACATCTTAAGAAGCTTCGTACCTATTTTTGTGAATATGGATTCGAGAAATTTAATATTACCTTGATTTTCGCTTAGATGCTTTAGCTGAGATGCATTGTCCCAATACATTGTTGTCAATTAACATCATTGCTCATTTTTCATTGCCGAGGTCAACGTTTTATTCTTTACACCTTATCGATGTTCCCTTTAGATTTGCTAATGCCTCCTCAAATTCATTACCATATGTCGTGAAATCATCCATATATATTTCTACGCAATCATGAATTAAATAAGAGAATATACCAATTACAACTCTTTGAAAAGTGGCAGGGGCATTACATAGCCCGAATTGTAGAACACGATAGGCAAATTTCCCCGATGGACATGTAAACGTTGTTTTGTCTTAATCCTTGGATGCGATCTGGATTTGGTTATACCCATTGAATTTGTCAAGGAAAGAAAAATATTTCTTCCTTGCTAATGTGTCTAGGACCTGGTCAATGAATGGGAGTGGGAAATGGTCCTTGTGTGTTTCTTTGTTGAGTTCTCTATAGTTGACATAAATTTTCTATTTACCATTTTTCTTTGGCACCATGACGAGAGGGGAGACCCATTGGCTGTCAGAAATTGGATAGATAAAGTTAGTTGTGAGAAATTTCTGTAGCTCCTCCTTGACTATGTCCTTCAGTGCCAGATTCATCTAATGTTGGGTCTGGTGGATGGGTATGGATCCTTCCTTGATGTATATGTGGTGTGTGCATAAGTCAGGATGGATTCTCTCCATGTAAAAGTAATCCTAAGCAAAGACATCACTATGATTTTATATCACTTTAACCCGTCACTCTTTTTGTTGTTGAGTTATTCCTTAGTTGATTTTCAAGGTTTTCCCAGGGTTGATTTCTATGGTTTCTATAGGGGACCCCTGATCTTTTTCTTGTGGGGATTCATGTTCTACGGGTGAGATGCTTGTTGAGGCTAGAGAAGTCTGTGTTTCAGGTTGCATAACATGCTCGAGAGTATGTGAGTTTTTTGAGGAAGAAGAAGCTATGAAATCATTGATTTCATCATCCTCTATTTTCTCTCTCATCGCTAAGTATTGATCTATAGAGAGGACTTGATGAGCTTCTCCTTATTCATCACTATCTTCTTCGTCAGCCCAGACTAGTGTCTCAAGATCTATGCTGGTTTTGGTGGGAGGATAGAGGGTTAATTGATTTGTATAGGTCATGGGGATATGGTCATGTTACCCGACCAACAACTGATGTAGGCATCAACAATGGTCAACCAAGGCCTTCCCAATATTAAAGGATACCCTACCCGAGAGGTTTTGGGTTGTAGGAATTTAATTTGGTGAGATATTCCCACGAATCTACTAAAATCACTATATATTCTAAGATGCCCTCTAGTTTGATGGTTGATATGTCAGCGAGTTGGAGTACGGTTGGGGTTTCCCTAAGGCCTATGAGTCTCAAGGATTGCATGGTCTCACGTGTCACGACGTTTATGGAAACACTGAGGTCGGTTATGTGTTTCTAATTAGTGTATTATTAATTTTCATATTAACTACTGGATTGCCAAGGTGTGAGTATTTGGCTGCGAGAAATCCCCCCATCATTAGGTATGACGGTTTACCCATAACATGGGCAATTTGAGGATCCTTTCTCTTTTTAACGGGTTTCCTTAAGMAAAGTTYCCRTACCRCTTTCAAATAAATAGGAATAACCTTGATGCCTTGGAATAGTGATATTTTAACACACACATTCTTGAGTTCCCCCAAGAAGTCAAACTCAAGATGAGTAAGAGGTTTCTCTAGGTTAAATATTTCTAGATAGGGTGGGTTTTGAAGTTTAGGGTGGGAAATATTAGCTTTCAAAGGTTCCTGAGATTGTTTTGGTTATGATTCTTCATTTAAGATATCCTCATTTAGATCTTCAATACAAAAACAAGGCTGGTCCTTGGTTAATGTCTTCCCATATCAAAGGTGAATATCATTGTAGTCTAGGGAAGAGATCGAATAGGTAGGGTAGGCAACAAGTCCAACATCTTGTGCTGGTTGGACTAGCCTTCTATTATTAGGGTTAGGGATGGGTTGTGTAGGTAGTTCTAGTGGAGGAGGGGCTGATGTGGTTGCTTTCATCTTGGGAGGCTGAAGAAGTTGCATGGGTGGATGTGTCATGGGTTGTTGAGGGCCTCCTAAAGTGTTATTTCTCCACCCCTATTGTCATAACTGGTTTGGAGGAGGAGGAGACATCCGTTGTTATGTTGGCATACCCCATGGTTGAGAAGCATATTATATGGAATGGTTAGTCCAATATGAATTGAAATATTGAGATTGTTCTTGCATCATACCTTGAGGTCTAGGTTGTCAGGGTCACTTCTAAGATACAAAGCATAAATGCTCTGGTTCCTCATATTTGTGATAGATAATCATCAATCGGGGTAAGGATGGTCATTTTTAAGTAGCATGGTTCTCGCTACATATTCCACAAACCCTGATTTGATCCAATGGAAATTAATTCCATGGGTGCTTCGTTCTGCACCTTGGGAAAAAGATGGCCAAAGCTCATTCTGTCTCTTCTTCTTCTTCTTCATTTGCACTATATCCAACTGGGAGATCAATGAACTAAGTATATCGATATTGAATTCCTCTAACATGTTCCAAATCTATGCTCTTGTAACTCCACCTCCAACAGTCTGCTATTTCTTGATAGTATATCTCCTTGTCCTTTGTCGATTTTTGAAGTGCCTCTGGAATATTTGCGGCAAAGTTCCAAGATAGTATCATATTCTAACTGAGAGACATCTCCTCCACCCATCAGGTTGAGAAGTTCAATGCAAACATCTCAGACTCCTCTCAGAAATAAGACATGTCGTGTCTCAGAAGCCAAATCTCCTTGCCTTACCCTTTGCAAATTATAGTTGAACCATTCAACATAATCCTCAAGGATATCATCTTCATGTTGCATCATCCTGAAGACTTCCTCCCTCCTTTCCTTAT
The DNA here is from genome assembly GCA_010110895.2 of Picea sitchensis. Classification (NCBI taxonomy): domain Eukaryota; kingdom Viridiplantae; phylum Streptophyta; class Pinopsida; order Pinales; family Pinaceae; genus Picea; species Picea sitchensis. Next base: position 44,538 of record SNQJ01S0079649.1, on the reverse strand, counting down.
CTTTAAAATAGTTTTGGTATTTTTCTAGAAATTTCTTCGTCATTTGGTCCCATATGCAGATGTTGTCCCTACCAAAACCCATGAACCAACGTAATGCAATATCCTTGAGTGTGGAAGGGAAAATCTTCAATTTCTGGGTATCCTACACATAATCATAACTTTTGCAAAGTACGCTGAACTCAAAGAGGAAGGTGTCGTGATATTCTTTAGATAAACCATGGAAATTTGGCAAGGATGAATGAGGAATCTAAAAGCATATGTTTCTTCCTTGACAACGTTGTGTGCCATTTCTCTCCAAGGGTTGTCTTTCGTCTTTAAGGGTCCTTTAGGAAAGATGAATTTCCCATAGTGGTATTGTTCACTAATCATCTCTTCTGAAAGTGGAACCTATGTGTGCATAGATCCTTGTACAGTCTCAGATTCTTGAGCAGAGGTTTCAGGTCTCCTTTTGGAAATGGAACTTGTTGTAGGTGATAAATAGTTCAGTTGAACGTGCTCCTTTATCTCTTGAGATTGGCCTGGATTGTTAGATTTTTGAGAGTTTTTGTATGAACTAATAAAACTACCTTGTTGATCTCTAACTCCGTGCATAAATTTGTTTAGAAAAACATTCTATGAATTGCTGAAAAGAAATCATATCACTCAATCTACTGAAATGAATATCCACACAATAGAAAAACAACAACTACACTTATGACAGATCCCCGACAATGAAACAAAAAATGACGAACTTTTCAATTAATTCCTAATTAATTTAGTAACCAACTGAAGAGTTGTGCATTTAATTATCAATTCGAGGTTATATCTTACTTACGATCTATTGTGCACCATATATGCAAGTATAATGTTGGAATTACCAATAAGTTGTACTACATTTGATGAAATTCCACAAAACAAGATATCAAAATCTTTAATCAAGTCACTAACCTATATTGCTTCTTGTACTTTACAAAAAAAGTGGTGCCACACTTGCAAAAAATTAAATCACACTTGCGGAAAGTAAATCACACTTGCAAAAAGTAAATCACAATTGTGGAAAGTAAATAAATCCTGTGGAAAGTAAATCACACTTGCAGAAAGAAAATCACACTTGCAGAAAGTAAATCAATCTCGTGGAAAGTAAACCACACTTGCATAAAGTAAAGCACACTTGCGAAAAGTAAATCAAACTTGCATACATAATAAAGGTGACTTGTTCAAGTATTTAGGATGTCTTTGATTATTGTGGCGACTATGTTATAGCTCATGTACTCAATCCTTAGAGATTCCATCACACCGTGCTTGTAAATGAAAAAAGATAAACTACCTTAAATTGCAAACTTATACAATTCTCAACTAAAAAACTAGATGCAGAGTTGCAACAACCACAGTTACAACAACAGGAGTTACAACAACCTGAGTTGCAGTAGTCAGAGTTGCAACAATAAGAGTTGTAGGAACTAGAGTTGCAACAAATCGGGTTACAACAACCCAAATTACAACAATGTGAGTCACAACAACCAGAATTGTAGTGAGAATGAAGTTAAATATGAATTGTTGGAAATAAATGAAGGTAAATAAAATGTGTTGCAACTATACTTCAATTAATTGATAAGTGCGGTTCTGAAATAAATTGCAACAAGAAGGAAACAACATAGTTGCAACACAATGTTTTTATAGAGAAATTGATGGAAATAAATAAGGAAGAGAAATTACAGCTATCGCTCATCGACAAAAGATTACTACCTTGCGATGTCAACAATCAAAAGCTATGACAATCAAAAGTTACTAGATGTTGACGAAGGAATTGCTGAAAATAAATAAGAAAATGGAAATCTAATTATAACTACTTCTACAAATTGCAATATATAAAAACAATACCGAGCTAAGGAGCGGGCCTTGCCTTCTTAGATGAGGTATTGGTCTAAGAATGCAATATATGCTCAAACGATCAACACACTGTCAATTGAACATAAGCAAAAAGAAAATTATATTTCCAAAACTCCAAGTTTTACAATACCACTGAATATTACAAACCAAATAATCTCCTCTCTTGGGTTCGAGAGAAGCTAAGATTTTATACAATACATTCGATGCCTAAATAAAACAAAGAGATGGATGGAAAACCATGAGAATCAAGCTGTTCACTCGTTTACATTGATATCACCGAATTTTATAAAAGAGCGGGCATATGTCGACTTGGATCGACAGGGCGATGCTTGGTAGGAAAACTATTTCCTCTTCTAGTTATCCACTTTCCTTCCTTCACTTTCCCGCGTGAGGAGCGATGTCTGACCAATAGTTGTAACACTGAGTATTGCGCTAGAAAAATCTTGAAGTTGCGACAACAACAACGAGAGTTGCGTTTGGAATTGCAACAAATGTATGCTTGGGCAAAGGAGTTGCAACATTTGTGGAGTAATTACAACTCTTTTAGGGAATTGCAGCCACTGTGTTTTCTCCTGTATAGCAATGTTAGTGCAAGAAGGTAACAATTTCCTTAAGAAATATGTAAGAATGACATAAAAGTAGCATATGGGGGAAGATTCATACCTTGGTGAAAAATGAGACAAAATGGATGAGGAATGTATCAAGAGAGGATGAATAATGGTAAAATGGTAAGGAAAAAGGTGTTGAATGAGTGCTGAAAACATGCCAATTTAGGAACCCGTCAATATGTTCATTGATCTTCTTGGCCACCCTATGTAAAAGTTCCTCCCAATGCTCCTTAATGGAGGCATTGGAAGAAAAAGGAATCCCCAAATAATTAAACACCTGACCACGTTGAATCCAAGGCCATCATGAAGTCTTAGCCATTTTCAATTTGTATCTTGAAGTTTCATAAAATATCTATAAGCATAACATCTTGTTATCTAGTGTCTCATTTTTTTCCAAAATTGTGAAGAAATAATCATATGAATAATGACCATTCACTAATTGTACCCCATCAAGGCTTGGAAGAGGGATAACCTTGACAAGGTTGAGATCCACTCTGTTACATAGTATCTATTTGAGAGCCTTTGTTTCCATCACGTATAGAGTACAATTTACATAACAACCTTGCTTGATAGACTTTAAAAAATGCCTATTTCTTAAGATGTTGCTTGGGTGATGGAGAGGCACGTTGTAGAGAAGAGAGTTTTGATTGCTTTAGTAATGAAGTGCCCAAATTCCAAATCCTCAAGCATGGAAATAATGAAGGCACATTCAAATCTATAATAGATTTTTTCAAAGTCAATCTTAATGAGAAGAGCCTCAAGTCCCTAGCTCCTAGCCCAATCGATTCCTTCCTGATATGAAATGAAATTATACAAAATAAATCTTCCCCTAATTAAACTAATCCAATTAGGCCTAATGATACAAGGAATGACATACTTCAATCACAGGGATTAAGTATTGGCTAGAAGTTTATAATACACATGCAAGGGAGTAACCGTTTGTCACCTTATGATGATCTCGGGATTGTCAGGAATCATATTGAATTTCGTCAACCCCTTATTGATGCAATATCCTAGCGGTTGGGTCTAAAAAACTTCTCTATACACTTGGGGTAGATTTGGGGCCACAAATTCCCTTGTGACTTTGTATAACTCACATGAAAGAGACTTTTCATTAGCTATTTTATTTAGAGAAGATGTCAATTCACCCAACGTAAACTATTACTTGTACATTTTTTGTTGTGAATTTTTCATCTTTTGGAGGACTCCGTCAATACTAGTTTGCATAGGAACCTTTATTTTGTCTACTATTCGTTGAGTTTGAAAGACCATTTTATAATGATTAACAAATTATTTTTGATAAACTGGTCTATGATCATTCCTTCCTTGATTTTTAGGGCTTTGATGTGCCTTTGATACCCTAAGTGACCTCCCTGGTGGCTAGGGATTTAAATAGGGTTGCAGTAGTTTTTTCAACCATTTTTGAGCCAATGAAGATGGGTCTGTATTTGAGGACCCTTATCTTTGTATGTTTCTTTGAATGGGAGGAGATCTCTCAGCTTAATTTCTCTATATTAGAATGCTCATTGAAGGGGTTGAGTTGCATCATTGATGATACTTGCTCCTATTCTTCCACAACAACCTTATTCTTTCTTCTTGAAATGGCCACGAGTTATCTAACATATCCCCATATAAAGATCATGAAATGTTAAATGACACCTTCTCAATCCATTCCTTATCTCCTTTGGTCCAAGGTATCAAATTTCAAATTCTTTTGAGAAATATACTTTAGATGGGATGCATTCAACATAATTAATGTATTTATGGGTTTAATTATAGGAAGGATGGCTCATATGACATAGGAAGGTGAGGAACGATGGATCACTTGACGTAGGAAGGTGAGCACGGACTAGAAAAAGAATGTGCACGGTTGAATATCTCAATGAATGCATCAATGAATGGATTAGATATGTTGGTTGAAACCAAACTATTCCTGCTCAAAATATTGATCCTACATGAACAATACTAAAGATCATGAAAACCCTTGGGAGATGGAGAAAACAATGGGTTAGTGGTCAAATAGGGCGAGTCCCCCTGCAATATACACTGGCCTTCTACCTTCATACTCAAATTTATTTATTTTTCTTTGAGATATTTACTCTGCCAAGATTTTTCAACAGTCTCCTGTTATCTTTCCGGTGATTAGACCGGGTGCACCATAGCTTGGGAAAGTATTCACAAAAAAATGTTGGGATAAAAAAGATTGAGTTTGGCCTCAAGTCTATTCCAAGTGTTCCAGGTGGATATCGGTGGCCACTCACCTATTCCATTGGCTCAAAATACAATTTTCCGTCTTGGTAGTTTTCTACAGTTTTTTCAGGTCCTAAACCTCTGAGGCTGTTTTGAGGCCCTAAATGACGTTTGTTTGACATTGTGGGGCCCAATATATTTCCACAAATCTGGCATGGTCCCATTCAGAATGTGTACTTCTCAAATATACCTTTCCAATGGGCTATTGGGTTCCCCAAACAAAGATCGTATGCAAAAGTTACGCCCTTGGGAAGTTGACGTATCAACTACCCCCATCAGGGCCCACAAACCTTTTGGCATTTCATCTCCCGTGGTTAGGGTTTTGTATGTTTAGGGTTTTCTCATTTATGATTTATGTTAAAAAGGCCTTTGGATCCTCATGGTAAACATATTCTTGAGAATGAGTATAATCGTCACATCTCCTATCATAGATAAGATGCCACCATTTTGGAAAGTTCATTTCACTCTGTATTTTTACAATTTCTGCAGATTTCATTCATTAATAGAAATTGAGTATCACTATATCTCTATGTTTATTTCAATATCTCTATGTATTTCTTTGTTATATATTTGCCTTCATTTCGTTCTGAACAAAATCTGGATCAACGGTATCAGAGAAATTTTTTCTTTATTTGTTTCTCTGTGCATGTTCCCAACGAGGTCAGGGTATAAGGAGTCGGGACTCAAACTACTTTAGATTCTGAAAGGCCATACTTGCCAGCCCTGACGACCTCCCATGTCGGAAGAAAATATAGATGAGGGAGCCTGAGATCCTATCAAGCTGTTTCTCGCAGAATCCCTCGTGCAACAGAGGACCGAGATGATGGATAATTTTTCCCAAATCCTTTGACGACTGCCGACAACAACAGATGCATCTTCATCAAGCGACCACTTTGGAAGCACAACCCCCTTCAAGGTACAATTTAATTTTGATATTCCCATATTTTAATGTCAGATAGATGCAAATGCTTTGGAAAAGTGGTTGAATATACTAGAAGGTTATTTCTCTATCCACAATTTTTTCGATAGGGAAAATATCACCTTTGCACTCCTTAAGGCTGCCCCCCATGTCAAATATTGGTGGGAGACTTACTGTGAGAAAAAAATCACATAGGAGTCTAGAATATTTGGGGCTGAGCCCACTTGGGACTCTCTTATGGATTCCATCAAGGAATAATATTACCTTGTTGGAAATTATGATGCCCAGTACACGAGATGGACCACACCGCGTCAAGAGAGGGACCAAACATTGCCGAAGTTCACAAATACCTTCCATACCTTGCACGCCAAGCTGGGTATCAGAGAGTTCGAGTGGCATTTGGTTCTAAAACACTGTGGGGGTCTACACATGTATATCCAAACAAAAATGGATTTTCTGGACATCTTGTCACTGAGAGCTGCTTATTGATATGCTGTCAAAATCATGTAGAAATTTATGCAACAGAATAAGTAGGAGTTTAGGTATGCAAATCTACAACAACTGAAGTATGATAAAGGCGATCCTAACTCATGGAACAACCAACCTCAAGACAACTAGTCCAAGCCGCAAGAAAAGAAGGGTAACAGGAAAATCAAGAAGGACACTGGAAGATTGTGTTGTGACAAAATTCTTTGTCACAACACCGATGAATGTCACTTGAAACAATAATTGGTGGTTGAGCTCAAAGAAAAAGAGTCGAGCCTCGACTCAAACTATGATTCAAAAGAAAAAAAACGGAAATAGATCGTCGATGTAGAACTCATTGCTACCATCACGACCAAAACAATTCAACCAAAATAACTAGAGGATCCTGAGGAGGGGGAGTGCCTCTTCCATTCACAAATGTGGGTGGAGGGGACCCCATTGCATTTCATTTTTGATAGTGGGAGCCAAAAGAACCTAATCTCAACAGTGGTAGTCAAGAAGTTGGATTTTCCAACAACACCACACCCGCAACCATACAACATCGGGTGGCTTCTCCAGGGATGAGATCTTCGCGTCATCCAATAGTGTTGTCGCTCCTACGACATCAAGCCTTTCAAGGATGAGGTGCCGTGTGATGTTACCCCAATGGAAGTTTGTGATGTTATTTTAGGCCAACCATATATGTGGAAGCATCATGTTGTTTCTGAGTCTCGATCCTATATTGTCGTTGTTACTTTGGGGGGTCATCTCTACAGGTTACCACAGGTAGTTCCATCTACTATTGCGGAAAAACAGTGTCGCAAAGTAATCTCTCATACCTTAAAGTTTAGCCTCTTCACGATCCTGTCAAAAGGTGAACAAAAGGACACTACAACCGCCACAACCTCAACTCAAGATATTTCTACCCAATAGAAGCAGGTCGACAAGATTGTAGAAGAGCACAAAGATTCTTTTTTCACCTATAGGGGTTCCTCTGCACTGCCCAATCAAGCAAAGCTATTATAGAGTCCTTCACAACTCTATTGGCCAGATCCCTTATCAAGTGTGCTTGAGGTTCCAACCATTACCCCCCATCGATATAACTCTTCTTGTTGCATCTTGACTGACAAAGCATCCCACACTCAGACCAAGGAAAGTCATACATGCAAATTTGTTGAACGAATCCAGTCCCACCAATAATAGGTTCATGACATCCTTCAACATGCTAATGACAAGTACACACAAGATGACTTCTTGAGCAAGGCAAGCGACTCACCGAGGTTTAGATTCAACAAAACATTCCCCATCTCCCATGGGAATTTGATGTAATGAGGACCATTGCCTCCTAAGGGGGGGTGAATGATTCAAGTAGATATCGGTGGCCATCCACCTATTCCAGTGGCTCAAAATATAGTTTTCCATCTTGGTAACTTTCCCTGGTTTTTTCGGGTCTTAAAGTTTCGAGGTCATTTTGAGGCCCTAACGACGTTTTTTTGACGTTGCTGGGCCCAGGAAATAGCCATAGGATTTGGATTGATCTCAGTTGGAATGTTTACTTCTCGACTAGACCTTTCCAATGGGCTATTGAGCGCCCCAAACAAAGATTGTATGCAAAAGTTACGCCCTCGGGAAGTTTATGTATGAACTACCCCCATCGGGGCCCACAAACCTTTTGGCATTTCATCTCCTGGGGTTAGGGTTTTGGATGTTTAGGGTTTTCTCAATTATGATTTATGTTAAAAATTCCTTTGGAGCCTCATTGTAAACATCTTCTTGCGAATGAGCATAGCTGCCACGTCTCTTCTTAGAGATAAGCTGCCACCATTCTAGCAAGTTCATTTCACTCTATATTTTTACAGTTTCTGCATATTTCATTCATTAATAGAAATTGAGTATTATTGTATCTCTGTGTTTATTGCAATATCTCTCTGTATTTCCTTGTTATATCTCTGCCTTCATTTCGTTCTCAGCAAAATACAGATCACCAAGCCAACTATTCTCTTAGTGTGGTATGGGATAAAAAAATCCACTCCTTGCCTGCTTCAAACTTGATATTGTTGAAATACCAACAAAATAGCCATAAGGAAGCCCTTTCCTATACATCATTAGGGGCATAAATGTTGGCTAGACCAAGTAGATGATCTTCAAAATCAAATAGAGTTTATGCAACACGGTTTGAAGGATTAAATCCATGCAAGACAAGAAATTTTTCCCATTTTGGAGAAATCATCATTGTAGGTTTTCCATTACCTTTAATATGGTTAGTATAAAAGAAAAAAAAAATCGACTAGATTACCCAAAGGGGTGATCTATGTATAAAATCAATTACTTTCATTTATTGCAAACAAAGAACATCAATGTCAAGAGTAATATTTCTAATTTTTTTTACCATTGATTTGTGGTAAGGTTCTATGAGAACCGATACACT
>SNQJ01S0079649.1:18489-35989 GCA_010110895.2 Picea sitchensis | reverse complement strand
AGCCATACCGTGCACCTTCTTAGGATAATTACTTTTCTACCATGAAGGAGAGACTTGGTATGTTAAGAGAGATCCACATCCATTCTCCATTTCCTCAATGGAAGTGATTATTACCCTTTCCAACATTCCCTTTATCTATACCTATGACATATCCTCTTTGTCTCATGGTTATAAATGACAAAATGAAAAGTCTCGATGTTCTTAAGCCTCTCCTATCGAGGTCCACCTGATATTTAGAAATCTTGGCAAGTGGTTTAAGTATCATGATTGCAAGACCTGTAATACAAAGGATTGTTGTGCTCTCAAAAGAAAATATTCATGTAGTGTTCTTTCCTCACATTTTATTCAACACCCTCCTCTTTTACCTCTTGATTTGAGTTCTTTTGTTGTGCAACTTACTCATGTATCATTTCCTCCTTCAATCCCACTTCCTTAAATCATTTCCCCCTTATATCCTCACCCTTTGTAGGGATTTCTTACAATCACCCTTCATCGTTACACTATATCTCTCTACTTGAATCTCATGTGTTCCTTCCTCCCATCTCCTCTACCCTTGTTTATTATTCTTGCTTCCATCATCCTTCCCCTATGGAATTCTCTCTCTTCCTTCTCAACCATCCACATTGTGGATGACCTAATTTGTGACTCCCTCTCTTGCTCAATATCCCTCCTTTTATTATCCTTCTTAACCCGAACATCTCTCCATGCCTTTCCTTTCCCCTACTCCTCTTGGGGTAGGTGCCTTTGCCTCTTCATTTTTTTCCTCTAGTCCTCTCCCTATGTCTCTTCTCTCCCTTACTTCCCATAGGGAAGGTTCTATTTCTCTTCTTGCTAGCCCTATTATGCTTGGGGAAGTCTCTCGTCTATCCCCTCTTTGCTTCTCGAGCCCTTCCTTTCTTGTTGTTTTACTTGCTTTTCCCTATACACCAGACAATAAGGGAAAGGAGTGCGCATATCCTCAACATTTTGTTGGTAGCTTGAGATAGTTTGTAGTTATAATAGCCTCATAAGTTCTGCCTATTGGATAAGGTTTGGCAAGTTGATTGAAACTTTGTCATAGGAAAGAACCATTGTGGGGCCAACTTATGCCTGTTATTGTTAGATTTGGCTGCTTTGTACCCGGGGAAATCAACAACCCTCTCTTTTAATACATCATGAACCAAAATTTTCAATTTTTTTAAAGCAATTTTTAGGTTTGAATTTTTTTTTTGAAATTTTAGCATCCTTTCGACCACTTTTTAGTATTAAATAATTTTGGCCTAAATTATGCAAGTCAAATTATGGGTTGTTATATTGGTTTGAAATGAATTCAAAAGAATGGTCGATAGTTAGGTTGTTTTGGTCGTCAAAATAATGGCCATTAGGAAAATTGAAAGTGATGTAATATAAGTAAAAAATTGTTTTTTACCAGACATAATTTACGATATATCATTGAGTTAAATACTTTTATGATGCTTATATTGGTAATTGAAGGATATTAATGTGGTGTAACTATCTAATTGTTGTACTGTATTGTAATATTATGTTTATCCAATAATAATTTGTCATCTTTTGTCATAATACTATGATCATAAAATTTGTAGGGATATTATAATTTATCATAACTTTTTGAATATGATAGTATAATTGATCATAATATTATGCTTATCTAATATTTATTTATCATCCTTTTTTTAATATTATGGTTATCAAGTTAGTAAAGATAATCTAATATTTATTTATCATCTTTTTTTTAATATTATGGTTATCAAGTTAGTTAGTAAAGATAAGATAATTTGTTATAACTTTGTGATTTTGTAATATTATAGTTATCAAATTAGTAAAGATAAGATAATTTGTTATAACTTTGTGATTGTAATATAATGTTTTGTAATTTGTCTTTTCCATGAATTTTTTTATTATAAAATATACATTGACAAGGATGATGGCTCAAAAATGTCCTCATGTCTATCATGTAGCTACATATTAAAATCATCCATACATCAACACAATTCAAAACATTTAATCTTGTCTATCTGAACCAACAGACAATCTTACAACATCAACCGTTAACCCCCACACAAAATACTCTCCCTTGAAAACATTGTATGTTTTGTAATTTGTTGTAATAATATGTTTTATGTAATATTAATTTGTCATATTTTGTCATAATATTTGTTTCCATGTTGCCACACATTTACACTTACCCTCCAACATGTAGGTGAGAATGAGATTGTTGGTACATTGTTAGCCCCAGTCAACAATGAGCTCGTGAAGAGCCTTAATCAATTATTAACTCACAAAGAGCGAACATGCCACAAGTGGGATTTGAACCCTAGTGGGGAGGATAACACCTTCTCCTTTCCAACACTCGAGTTAGAACCAATTGACAAATTGTAATATTATGCTTATCTAGTAATATTATTTTGTCGTAACTTTATGTTGGGAATCATGAAATAATAGTAAAAAATTCAATAAGTAAATTAGGCTCTCATCATGTAGTGTTTTTTTTTAAAGTTATCTCTAACTATAATATATTAAAAGCATTGATAAAATTACACCTGTCCAACGACTGGTCTATCACATTGGAAACCAAACCAACAACTATATAACCGTTGTTTGAGACAAATAGTCTTTTTCACATAAAAAAATAACGTGTGTTCTATGTCTATATGCTAAACCTCAAAAGACCTATTAACACCTAACTGTAAAACTTACTGATGCTTATCATATGAAATAGATCCTGTACTATGAAATGATAAAGAAAAAAAAGGAGCATAGGAAATTAGACTAGAGGATACTGAACATTGTTCATCGAAGCCTAGTGGTTTTCTTCACTAGGATCATTGAGGTTCAACTCAATTCTCTTCTCTAACATGAGTGCGATTTTATGATCAACCACTTTCGTTTGCAATTGAAGGTACTCCAATTGCAGTAGCATTTCGTCGGTGACAACGTTCCGGTCCAATATCACTTTCCCTAGCAATGCCTTGATGTGCGAGTAAAGATTGATGGTTCGACAATACTTCATTTCCCGTGAATGAGAGGACCTTGTATTAGGGATCCAACTAGTAATCTCATCATAAACTTCCCCATCAACTACCAAGACGTGGTCTAAGCAAACATCTGCTTCCAACATCTCCAACTCAACTCGAATCTTAGGGGAGGTGTGAACCCAAAAAGCCTCAGTAGACACCATGGCCTCTTGCTGGGCCCTCAAAACAAGTAGTCGATGATGCTAATGCCTTCCTCTTCTGCTCGAACCACCTCATACCATTGGCATGCCCAAAAAACACAAACCCACAATGCAGAAGATAATGCCACCTATGTCAATCAAAGAATGAGCCAGCTGAGACACTGAGTCACAATTCTAAGGGGCATTGTGGTGGTGGTTGACCACCCATTGAGATTTTAAACCTGTCTCGTCGTAGATAAGGACCAGGACCTCGGCTTGTGCTATCCTTCCATCCTCATCTCATCGCAGTAAACCACTAGACATTGCCCCTATGGTTTCCGTAACTTTCCACGAGGGAGAGTGCGCCTAATTAAGAACAACTACTGTCATATAGAGTGTGCGATGGATACGACCATGCCGAACCCTCCATCTCAGTAAATCGTACATCGATCCATACCTACAATCACACCAAGTGATATTTTCTTCACCCATCATATTGAAATGAACCTTGGCTTCATGTCCACCATAAATTTAACCACGTGGGATATGACCCGAAATCGCTCCAAATAGGGCCTCAAATGGCGGACCCTCGTGACACATGTCGTGATATGGCCAGGGGCTTGGCTCATGTTGCCTCCCTACCACCCAATCTGAGGATTCTCATCATGTAGTGTTAAATGAACCCTTATCATTCAATTCATAAACATGGTGTAGATTAAACATATTATAAGTGTAACCAAACATCATTTATCAAAACATAACAAAAACTCAATTGATCTTATAGGTTAGCATGACATTTGAGAAGATACAAGTGTAAACATAAATACGATCTTCAATTACAAATCCATCAGTTTTATCTTCAATTAAAATAACACCTTTGTAGCTCAACTACAAATCCATCAGTTTTATCTTCAAATCAAATCATTACGATATTCATCATCTAATATGTCATTAGTGAATAATATTGTGGAAATATCGATGTTTATGAACATTCATTTACCTTTAGGTAAGTATGGGATACCAAATCATATTTTATCCTTTAAAAAATTTGGTTGGAAGAACAATTGAGAATAGTGACTTTGCCACACATATGGCTTATTTTTACGATATAAACATTTCGTTGAGTCAATTAAAAGGAAATTTGTATCTTCATCTATCCTTGCATGGGTTTTATCAAAAGTTTCAATCGTCTTTCACTTGATTAGCATTGGCTTAAATGATTCACTATATTCTATTTCAATAATTTGTTGTATAGCTGCCACATATTCCAATTCACTATYGATAACATTCCTATTTGAAGCATGTGCATGACTAATTGGTTGGAATGCCAACTTAACTTCAAAATCYCRTGTCTTTCTCTTCTCATATGTCCTCTCCACTTGAAAATGATGGCCWTATACATACATTGAAGGTACATACACATCTATCATACAATTTAAAAGAATTTCAAACAGATATAATGTAAGTGTTCATATTATTATGAATAAGAAATACTATATTTATAATATTCAAGATATATATGTCATGATGAGATAGTTGTTTTAATTATTAGACCATGATGATCTTTGCTCGACATTGTACTTGCATGTATTTATATGTAACTATTATTTATGTATTTGGTYAAATACTCTAGGTAGCATACCTTCATGTAGGCACATCCTATAACGATGCTTAATGCATCTACATKCATTTTAACTTTTGAGCTGGAAGTAGTTTGCATCTCTCTATGTGTTCTTGTACCCACTTATTTAGTGAAATGCTTTGGCCAATGTTTTTTGTAGTYCAAATAGTAATGCTTTCCCTCATTTTTTTTTTTGAAATTCTTAATCACTTCATCTCTTTATTTTCTTTCTTTCTCATAGGACTCCACCTAATATCTTATTGCACMTGGATKATTAAAAACRAATTTATATATTGCTATTATCGTATTGAAATTTGTACAAGAACAAAATAGTTATAATTASATGATGTCATGAAGTATGCMAAGTGCTTTCCATTAATAAAATATTGTGACTGTGATTAATTAAATAAATTTGTTTATAAGGCATAGGGAATTTATACAATACTTCATGAATATAACCTTTCAAGGTTGATGCTTTCCATTTGTATCTAAAACCCCAAATATACCGCTCTGAGATGCTTGATTTACCATGTGCTATCTCTGATCACAACTCCAAAGCCTACTGGTCCAGGATTGCCCTTAGAGGCTCCATCAAAGTTCAACTTCGAAAAATCCATGGGGGGGGACTGCTCCAATTGGAAGGGCTTCAGGTGAGGGGGATGGGGGGGTCAAAGAGAAGGAGAGAGGCTTTGGGAGTAATCATCTTCCAGGTAGAGAGAATGATGGGTTCTGGTGGATCAGTGGGGATATCATCTTGTGTCCAAGGTTGAATTTGAATTGTTTCCCAAATGATTCTAGTCATCTTAGACCAGATCACTGAGGGGGTGGAGATATGATAATGGAAGATGCGTCGATTTCTTTCTTTCCATAGCTTCCAAACGATGAGACCCGGCATAAGTTGCCAAATTATGTTTATAAGTGGGCTTTTAAAATCTCTCAAGCCCCAATTTCTGATAGTGCTGATGATGCTTGTCCTGTCTCGTTTAGTTTGCCTCATGATTATCATAGCTTTATCCAAGATAAGATTATTGATGGGGCATTGGTTAAATATGCATTCCATTNGTGGGCTTTTAAAATCTCTCAAGCCCCAATTTCTGATAGTGCTGATGATGCTTGTCCTGTCTCGTTTAGTTTGCCTCATGATTATCATAGCTTTATCCAAGATAAGATTATTGATGGGGCATTGGTTAAATATGCATTCCATTGTTTCTTCCTGTTGCTTACACAAGTGACAAATGGAAGGCTCGACAAAGCCCTGTTTCTTGAGGTTATCCCATGTTAGGAGTCTGTTCTGGACCAGGAGCCAGAGAAAGGTAGATACATTTGGATAGAGTTTGGTTGTCTAGATTATGTGCCAGAAGTGATATTTCATCTGCTTGTGAAAGTTCTCCTGAATTTGATAGGCTTCCTTAATTGTGAAAGTGTCAGCAGGGGAATACCCCCAACAAATAATTTCCTTTTCTGTACTAATTCAGATTTTCATTTTCCCACTGTTTCTTGCCAAGGTTGCATCTCAAAATTTTTCGGTAGATGAAGATATTGAGGGAGAAATTTCCAAATACGCCAAGGGGGTTGGTGCTATGTATTAATCCAAATATCTGTGACTTTAAGGAATCTCAAATCTAGAAGGTAGTTCTGATGGGGAAGTAAGATTTACATAGTTTGAAAAGGAGGGTGTTGTTGCCAAGCATCTGTCCAAAATTTGGTGCATTGTCTATTTCATACTTCCCAAAAGGTGTGCTTTTGGATGAGTGGGCGATTATGCCAAGCCGCATTCCAAATATTAGAGCCCTGGATTTGATCGTCAAGCCTTATGAGTTGCTATTGTTGTAGAAGGGGGGTATATTTTTGATGCCAGAGTCATGCCCAGAGTTCTTTTGGGTATTTTAGCCAGCGCCACCAGATTTTTTCTCCCATGACATTTTTGATCTTTCTTGGATCGCGGAGACCCAATCCTCCCAAAGAGGTGTGCTTGCATATTTTTTCCCAACTGACCAAGGCCCATTTTTTCCCCTGTTTGTGACCATGCCAGAGGAAGTTCCATTGAAGGTTTCTTATGCTTTTGATGACTGTTTGTGGTGGTGCAAGAGTTGAGAACATATAGGTCAGAATGGCTTGAAGCACCGATTTCAAGAGGATGAGCCTTGCAGGGAGATTAAGGGTCCTGAAGGTCCAGGAGTTGAGGCGATTGGAGATTGAGAGAATAAGGGAGTTCCAGGAAATGTTTTGAGCTGTTGAATCTGTTAGGGGTAATCCCAAGTAATTGGATGAAAGGGAGAAACCAGGGATGCCAAGGATGTGAGAGATGTGTTGTTGAATTGCAGGGGGAGTGTTGAAGAAAAAAAACTGTGATTTCTCCATATTGAAAGTGGTGCCAAAGGCTTCACTTAAGTTCGAGAGAATGGTTCAGAGTTTGGCGGCTTCCTTGAAAGTGGGGGTATTTAGAAGCATGGTATCATCACCAAATTGGCTGTGAGAAGATGCAGGTTGGAGCCCATGGATAGGAAGCCCTTGTAGGGTACCATTCGATATTGAGGTAGATAAATAACTCCATAAACCTTCGACCATGATTACGAAGAGGAAAGGGGAGAGTGGGCCTAAAGGGGACACCATTGACTAATATGGAGAAAAAAGATGAAGAGGCGAGTTTCATGATCCAAGAAATCCAATCAGTAATGAACCCAAAGGATGAAAGAAGAGAATGCAGGTATTTCCAACTTAGTTTGTCAAAATATTTAGAGAGGTCAAGCTTTATGATCATACCTGGAGTCCGAGTTGTCTTGAGTAAGTGAATAACTTCGTGAACCAAGATTACGCTGTCCATGATGCACCCCTCCACATAGCCTGACTGTTCCTTGGAGATGATGCACAAAAGAATGGGCTTGAGCCTGAGCGCTATGACCTTTCTGATGATCTTATATATGACGTTGCAGAGCGAAATCGACCAAAACTTCTTTGGTTTGGTGACACATTCTTCTTTAGGAATCAAGGTGAGGAAATTAGCATTAAGAGATGATAACACCCGCTTTGAGGTTTTGGATTCCTCCACAAGCTCATAGACTTCTTCACGAACCATCGACCAACAATAATGGAAGAAGTAAGTAGTTAAACCATCTGGACCAGGGGCCTTTCCAGGGGGCATTTCCTTGATAGCTCGATCAACTTCCTCCTACGAGATCAGTCTAATTAGAGCTTTATTTTTCCTAGGGGTGATTAGGGTAGGGATATGCTGTGTGATCCTATGAATGGAAGGCGTTCTATCAAAAGGGGGTTTTGAGAGAAGCTCTTTGTAGTAGGTGACTAACTCTTCCTTAATGCTTGCATGGTCCAATATTGTGTTTCCCTGTGAGTCCTCAAGCTTTGTAATGCAGTTGATGTAGCGTCTGTGGATCATGGAGCGGTGGAAGAACTTTGTATTCCCCCCCTCCTTTATTCATTGAACCCAAGATTTCTGCTTCCAAATTATCTCCTCCTATTTGTGGCGGTCAACAAGTTGTTTCTTTAATGTCGTTTCCTCATGTAGCAAGGTTTTTGAATAGCCCGAGACGATGGATTCCTATTGAATGTCCTCCAGGAATTGTTCTAGGGATTTTTGAGCTTGGAAAATGTCACCAAATACATTTTTATTCCAATCCCGAAGCTGTTGTTTGAAAATTTTCAGGCGTTGTTGGAATCTGTACATCCTGGTGCCATGCTCAATTTTTGCATTGCCCCCCTAGGTGTGGGAGATCTCCAAGACATCTGGGTGGGTTGGCCATAATTTTTCAAAGCGGAAAGGTTTATACTTTGGAGTCGCGATTGTGTCTACCCATAGCCAGATTGACCAATGATCTGAGACAGATTTTGGGAGGATGTTAGCCTCAAGGAGTGGGCCCTCAAGTGTTAGGTTTTCCGAAATTAGAAAATGATATAGTCGGCTAACAATGTGTTGAATCCCCGCTCGTTTGTTGGACCAAGTAAAGGAGCCATTCCTGGTCTCAATGTCAATTAAGTTGAGGCTGTCTATGAGGTGGCGAAACTTGTTGTTGTCTTGGTCCAAGCGTTTCAGAACCCCACTTTTTTCTTCTAAGGTGAGGATGATGTTGAAATATCCTCCCAATATCCATCACTCTTGTCCTCTTAGTGTATTGATATAAGCAAGACTATCTAAGAAGTGATCTCTCTCTTGATTGAGTTGAGGGCCATAGTCATTGGTAATGACGCCTTATTTTCTAGAGCCTATAACTTTGTATTTTGCGGTGAGTGTACCTACTGTTGAGAAGGTTGGTTCCAGAATAATTGTGGTTGGGTTCCAGAGGATAGCTAAGCCCCCTGCCTCCCCCTTGGATTTAGTGTAGGTGAAGTCACAATGCCTCCAACATATTTGAATGCTTATTCTTCCATATTGCCTTCACATTTGTTTCCTGAAGTAATAAAATATCCGAGTCTTCTGGTTTGACGTAGTTTCGAAGGATCCTTTGTTTGGATCTTCCATTAAGACCTATAATATTCCAAGTAACGATATTCATCACATTCAATTGTGGGGAGAGAGAAAAAATCCTTTCGAGAGCCGTTGTATTTGACCTGAGTTAATCATAAAGTTTCCTACCTCTTTGATTAGTTGATGTGCCGATTTGCACCCACGTCTCTTGCCTTCTTTTTCGTTCCAGTTGGGATCTGGATCTGGCTCCAGGTGTATGCCTAAGCGAGAGGTGGCACGTGTTGTGGAATCGATGAAAACCTTATGTACCTTCATGAGTTGATCCACTGGGATGGATTGCAGTTCTTTTCGGTTGAGTTATTCCTCAAGTTTGTCAAGGTCAATGTCCTCAAGTTCCATTTCATCGATCTGCATTATGATGTCACCACCGTCCATTTCTGGTTCTTTACTTGGTATTTTTTGGGCTTGGGGATCATGGCTTGATATTTTCTCTAAAATTGGATCAAGGGTTTGCTTTGCTTTATCTTTTCCTTTGTCTGGTTCTAAAGTTTTGTGGGGGTTTTGAACTTCCTCCGTGTCCGGTAGGTTGCTGAGAGCGTTAAAGGAGTTGCTGGTGGGGATCTTCCTACTTCCAGTATCTGTGGATTTTTTTTAGGATTGTTTCCTATGTCCTTGCACTTGAGTAAATCCATCTTGTTGCTTCTCCTCGGCTACTGGTCGGGCTGATGCATTGAGGGGGAAATCTTTGAAGAGATTCCCATGTTCATGACATTTCTGACATATGAAAGGGATGTGCTCATAATCAATGGTCTGAATCCATTCTTCATCTTGATACTTTGTGGTGACTGAGCTTGGTAGGAATTTGGAGATGAATTTGAAAAATGATTATAAAGTTACCACAATATAAGTGCTCAAATTTTCTATACACACACAATTGGAAGAGTTAAGTACATTGAGTGTCTAAATGATCAACCAAAAATAAGAACAAGTACTTATATTCTCTAACTAAAAAACATAAGAAATCACAAGTATTTTGAGTTTTTATTAACTCGACAACATCAAGGTGTAATTATTACTTCTTGTAGTCTCCAACTCTATAATATCAAGAACATCTACATCTTTTTCAAATATTTCAAATGTTAGTGTGCGAAACTTCTTTGATTCTCTTATAAAGATTTACATCCATCTAGCTTATCTTCATATGGAAGAGAGATATTGCTTACAACTTTAATAATATTGATATTATCATTTTACCGACTAAATACCACTTCATGGATTATAGAAAGTGAATGCATTCATCCAAAATTGGAGATAAGTACCACGTCTCAACACCATATGATGGATGCAACACTTTAACTTTATCACCTTCCTTGATTTCATGTCCTTTCTACCATGGACACTATCTAAAACAAAAATAAAAATATACATATATATTAGAAATAAATTACTATAATTATATTCTAAATCTCATATTATTAAATGAAATTCAATGCACTCACCAAGTCAATATTAGAATATTGCACTTTGGCACTATCAACATTAATCTTGTCATCTTTTATTTCTTTTGTCATGACACCATTTTTTCCTTTCCCAAGGATATTGTTGCTATGCCTATTCTTTCATGATGCACAAATAAAATAAAATATAATTAGATAATAGTATTAAATATTTATACACCTATGTAATTGATTTAAAGGAAAAAAAGAATACTCCAAACAAAACGATTTGAAACAAAAATACTTAACCAAAAATCAATTAAGAAAACATTTTTAGTTCTTATACTCATTCAATTTCTATTCATTTTTTTAGCGAAATTCATGGGAGGTGTTAAAACTAGGGTTTTAGCATCATTAAAGAAAGGACTACATTGATGCTACATCGTGTAAACTATGCAAAATACTCAAAATACATATTTAGGAATTTTAACCAACCAAGTTCTTATTCATTCTTCACGAGTATTTATACAATCATATGGATGTTTAGAGTTGTTGTACCTACTATCAACTAACCATTCATTAATGTCACTTACACACTTATCATTTGTTTTAATTATACGTTTACATGTACATATTCATGTACTTATGCACTTTATCTTAGTCTAATGCCTTATTACAATGTATGATGACATTTACAATGGCATAAGAGGCCTCCCAACATCTCCTCCGACCTTAGAGTCTTGCTTCACCTTGAAGCAATTGTGCAACAACATTCGAGGTCGTTTATCTAGTAAAAGCATACTTACTATGCATCAACCATGAATATTGGTTTACATAGGTAAATCATCTGCAACATCTGATAAATGTATGAGAATATACACATGTAGAAAGTTCTATTATGACTTGTTACTCTTTAGCCTCCATCTTCAATATGGTAGGTGCCTGCATAGTTAGTGAATCTCCAATGATTTTTTTCCACCCAACACTGGTCCTCTCAATCTTATTTTTACACCATGCTCTCTTTGGTGCCTCTAGGGTGGTGAGTGTCTCATTCTATGCTTATCTTGCACATACACAACACTCGTAGTAGGTTGGTTCCTTTGTGAATATCAATGACTTACTTTATGCTTTTCTTAACTACCATTTCTTTTCCTTTTGTCCTTTAAGGTCACAACCCAAGAAACTACTGTACAACTCATAGACCATTGGGTTCAATCATCTTATTTGTTCTCATGTCATCATATTTTCTTTATGCTATTGCTTGTGTTATTTGATGTCGCTTTCTTGAATGATTTTTTTTCTTGTCATTGTAGTGAGATCTCAAACTCAATAATTTTGCCAACTCTACATGCTCAATCAAGCTGGCAAGATTCTTAATCAATGCTCAACTCTAATGCTTCATGTTTGTGTGCTTGATACACCCACTCAGAATGTGCAATCAAACTAAATACTTTTTCAAATCTTTGTGCTCTATCATAATATTTATCTACTTCATCAAACTCTTTCTTCTGCTTGCTTGAACCCTTTCTTTTGCTACTTCATCAATCATGGGTGTTCTTAGTGGATGCACCTATATTAAAACACCATCAAGGTAATCTCCATGTCTCTGGAAATGTTATGGAGTCTACATGTTTACATTTACATGAAGGATTGACTCTAACTCTACCATGATTCTCTAACATTTTATTACTCAACTAAGACTCTACATTGCATGGCCATGACTCTCTAGATACTAACTCAACTTCTATGACATTCTAACTATTAATATGAATCTTGTCGACTAGGTATAAACTCCCACCAACCATAAACCAACCGTGCCAGCTAGGAATCAACCTCATTGGAGAATAAATGATCCTGACTTCACTGTCGCATATCAAACAATAGGTGCAGGCACCCTAGTTGCAGAATTTCATTTCCAAGATGGAATTCTATGTCATCTGGGCCATCTTTGTGTTCCTTCAAGCGAGCGTGCGAAGATGATTTGGGAAGCTCATTACAATTGGGTGGCAGGACACTTGAGTGTGGAAAAATCAGTGGCAGTATTGTAAAAGTATTTTTATTGGCTGAAGCTTCGAAAATAAGTCAACAAGTATATCAGATCATGCATTGTGTGCGCCATCACCAAACCCACCATTAAGAAACAAGGGCTATACATTCCTCTGCCTACTCCTAATAGGCCTTGGGAGTCCATCTCTATGGATTACATGTTCGATCTACCTTCATCCAAACATGGTAATGACCGTGTCTTCATGGTTATAGACCGATTCTCTAAGATGGAAGTTTTGACACCCTGCAAGAAGAGTATCTCATTCAAGGACATTGCTAAGGTCTTCTTTGAGCATGTTTGGGCTCATTTTGGGATACCACAAACTATTATTTCAGATCATGATAGCAGGTTCTTGAGTGCATTTTGGTCTAGTCCGCAGTCATTGATGGACACCAAGCTCACCAAATCAACTGCCTTCCACCCCCATACCGATGGAAAAATGTAGGTAGTTAACATGATGATTGTGCATATCTCAAGAATGTACAACTCCAAATATCCCCACACATGGGATGTGAATCTTCCTTATGTTCAACATATCTACAATCGATCCCTTCATAGCTCTATTAACCACAACTGTTTTTAGGTGTGCTTGGGGTTCCAACCATTGGCCCCAATTGATGTAGCTTTTCCCATTACATCCACACAGGAAGAATATGCCCATACTCAAACCATGGCTGATAAGGAAGCCAAATTTGTTGAAAGGATTCAACACATCTACCAACAAGTCCATGACATCTTGTAGAAAGCCAATGCNCCAATTGATGTAGCTTTTCCCATTACATCCACACAGGAAGAATATGCCCATACTCAAACCATGGCTGATAAGGAAGCCAAATTTGTTGAAAGGATTCAACACATCTACCAACAAGTCCATGACATCTTGTAGAAAGCCAATGCTAAGTACAAACAACAACATGATCAACATCGGGTTCCACACAAGTTTCAGGTTGGTGATAAGGTCTGGTTATATTTGCAGAAAGAGCGCCTTGCATGACCCTATCACAATATTTTCTTACTTTGATATGGGCCTTACACCATAACCAAGGTTGTATGTGAGAATGATTTTGAATTTAGTATTTCCCCATTCCTTGGCCTACATCCAATATTTAATGTGGAACTCCTTCACCCATATTTTCCACCTCTACTGGACACCTTAGAGGTAGCTAAGCACTTGGCCCCTAGATAACTTAACCTTGACTGCCTTGGGCAGAATATTGTTTATTGAATCATGGATAAACAAATGAAAGACACTTGCCAACAAAACATACAATTCTACCGGGTTGCCAACGCATGATAACTTCTTCATCAAGCTAGGTGGCTCACTAGAAACCAAATTTAGCAGAAGTTTTTCCAACCGAAGAGGGAAATTGACACAATGGAGACCATTGCTTCCTAATGGGGGAGGAATGATCTAGGTGGATATTAGTGGCCACCCAACTCTTCTATTGACTCAATGGTTCTCTATCTTCTTAGCAATTTTTCTATGATTTTTTGGTTCCCAAACTTCTGGAGCTGTTTTGAGTCCCTAAACGATATTTTTTGGACATTCAACAGGCCACGGGTTGCTATGGCATTTCCCGACCCTAGCCAAAACTTGTAATCCTTGGATATTCTTTCCAACGAGCTCTCGTGCGCCCCAAACAAAGATTGTATGCAAAATTTGCACCCTTGAGAAGTTGACGTATCAACTAATCACCTCGGGGCCCACAATACTTTTGGTGTTTCATTTTCTAGAGTTAGAGTTTTGATGTTTATGGTTTTTGCCTCTTTATTTTTTAGGTTTCATGATAAAAGACCATTTTCAGCCTCTTTTTAATCATCTTTTTGCAAATGAGCATATCCTACATCTCTTTCTCTTTAGAGATAAGCTACCACCATTTTAATGAGTTTGTGTTCTACAATATTCTGTTTTTTTTATTCATTAATAGAAGTTGGGTTTCACTGTATTTCAATGTTCTTTTCTATATTTTTGTTTGTATCTCATTTCATTCTCAATATATCTGAATCAAGAAATCAACTTACTTTATGTAAGACTTGAGTTTTGATCCCTAGACTAGTAATGTAATTGTAATGGCTAAAAGCCAGATACTTGTAATATGTAATTGGTTATTGAATGTTAATATAAATACATCATATATTGCAGAAGATGGAGGATAATATTGGGGGGCTATGATTTCATAATTGGGGAAATTCAGGGGGATTTCAAGAGGTTTAAGGGGCTAAGGGGGGAAGACCTTGGCTAGTGATATAAAGTAAGGCTTAGACCCTTTGATTAATAACCTTCATTATTATTATTCCATGTTTTATTTTATCATAAGATTTTGTATTAATTACATGAAGGAGTTACGTGGGCATTGATGAAAAAAGGTGAATCGTGGGATTCTCATGCAATATGTAGAGAGTGCATAACATGCAAATAATCTTTATAATTCGTACATATAAGAGGGGAATTCGAACTAACATTCATTGGGAAAATTGGGCTGGGGAAATTGGGAGAGTCCTCTCTGACTAAGCTACCAACAACTTGGGAGAGTCCTCTTTGACTGAACTGCCAACAACTTGCTGTAATCTAATTATGCCAAGATACAATCATGAATTATAAAATAATTATGTGTGTGTGTGTAAGATTAATTACTATTATTGAGAAGATTTGAACTAAAACTAAAAATCCCTAAACTCCCCGTAGTGATATTTCTTGGCGCTCTCACAAGTGTTGGTATTCCTTAAATATTAAGGGAAAGCCGATTCGACTATAGCAACAATTACATATCAGTCGACTGTGACCCCACCAGAAGAGAATGCCATTGATTGATATTTCTCTCCAATTATGTTCATATGTATCTATTTGCAGAACTTAGTCGCTATCTAAGGCATCTCCTCCTTCACTGGATAATCAATGGCAAACATCATACGATGGGACTCACAATATACTAGCAACAACCACATTTAAGTAAAAAGTGGTTGATATACGCCAATCAGTGCCATTTTGCAACCACTTTTTACTTTTCATTTCAGCCATAAAATAATTCACAAAAAGAATAACCCTAACCTAGGAATGACCCTAGCCCTAATCTTACTCTTGCATTAATTGAAACGCAGATCAAACATGGCAATGCTTCACATCCATAAAATGATTACATAGAATTATCCTTGCTAAATAATGGACCCTGGCAATGAAGGGTTTTATACCTATTATTCTTTGCTTTAAAAGTGGCAATTAGTGGCTAAAACAATGTTTTCTTAATCATATTAAGTAAATGTGAAAAAATAAGCAAGAAAACATATTCATTTATGCAAGAAAATTATAAACGTTATATCTTGTTCATTGATTTGAATATAAGACAAAGAATATGTCATATCTTTAATTATTTTATACATAAAATCTAAATATCCACAAAAGTCTTTGCAGTTAGCATTCAAAAAAGGGAATACACATGTGATCAATTCTCCAACTAGCTCAAATAACAAATCATAATCCGGACATCTCTTTTTCAATTTCATCCTTAAGCTTAGTCTCTCAACATCATCCGATATAATAAATTACACGCAAGCAGGTGAAGTCGACAAATATTACTCGGTCTATCGTGTTTATCCTCAATATTGTAAGCTTTGTCGGTCTGTCGTGTTTATCGTCAATGTTGTAAGCTTTGTCGGTTAGTCGTGTTTATGGTCAAAATCTACACTGTCGGCAACTTTGATCTGAGAAATACTCTTACTCTACCGACTTTTGCAGGTGTCTGCTATTGGTCACTTTTGTAAGTATATGCATATGCGAGGATATTATCCTTGCATATTGTTTTTAATTATATTGTTTTTAATTATCAACGATATTATCAATCGATTGGCTTAGGTAGTCAAACGATTATGGATCGACTCTCCTCTTATCTAATAAATTCTACACTTCTTGTCAATCCAACCGACTGCGAGGAGGATTTCTACAGTAACAATCTGAGCATTTTGTAGATGACTTCAACTATCTTTATTCGTTCTCTCCATCAGCAGTCGAATCTCCAAGATTTCCTCTGATAAAATATTTTAAGACTCCATCGGATCGCTATCTATATATCTCTATTTGCTTTGTCGGCTGGGAGCGCTCAACTTGGGTATACACCAGACATTCCCATCCTCGATCAAGTCGACTTTACCTTTGAGAGCATGCCAGCACGATTCTCTTCAACTTGCAAAGCAGTTGATCAAGTCGACTTTACCTTTGAGAGCATGCCAGCACGATTCTCTTCAACTTGCAAAGCAGTTGGATAATTTCAATAACATTCTTTTAAAATAACATAATTGGCACCGAGAATAGTTTCTTGTCCAAACAACATTGTCAAACCCGAGCAGCATCCTTGTCTTTCACCATCAAACATAATATTGACTTGCACGATTTTCTTCTCATCTTATACTCCTTCTGATTTTCATGTGTGCACGTAGGTTTCTCCCATGCCATTGTCATATTGGCAACGACATCAATGTTAAATTAGGGTTTTAACAACATTGAAGGAAGGATTATGTAGTGTAAGTAAACTAGCATAGCAGTAAAATAGCTGTTGGTGAACGTCTAAAGGTTGACAGGATGAAATGAATCTTTTAAAAAATATATTAAATTTTATTATCTATTAACAAATAAACTGTTGGGCTTCATTTATCTCGTGTTAATATTTTAATTTCTGTTAATCACTTGGCAATCAGTTAGCGATCAAAGTAATTTTTAAATATGATTAGGTAAATGTAAAAAAGTAAACACATAAACTGATGTCT
Organism: Picea sitchensis; assembly: GCA_010110895.2. Taxonomy (NCBI): domain Eukaryota; kingdom Viridiplantae; phylum Streptophyta; class Pinopsida; order Pinales; family Pinaceae; genus Picea; species Picea sitchensis. Next base: position 18,553 of record SNQJ01S0079649.1, on the reverse strand, counting down.
TTATAATAGCTAGGAAGTTAATGATTGAAATCACAGCCATTTATTTTGTGTGACTACTAAGAAT
>SNQJ01S0079649.1:7212-18049 GCA_010110895.2 Picea sitchensis | reverse complement strand
TAGCTAATCAAATGGATATAAAATTAAGAGATGATAAGGAGGAGTAGAAAGCACAAAATTATATTTAAGCACCAATATTAGCCTTTCAAGTGAGACTCTAAATTCAAGCAAGTCTAAAAATAATAAACATTCAAAAGTTCCTATTAGCATGAGATTGATCTTGTTCATGAAGGATGATTAAAGGTTGGGCTAATTGGCTCTGAGAGAATGGATTGCAAGACTGTAAAGGGTTGTGTATTGGTTGGAATGCTTGTACATATTTGCATAAATTGTAGAGCCCGTCGACCTTGCATATTCTCAAGGATCTTGTAGCATATGAACATACAGAACAATATTTGTAACATGAATGAAGAAACATAGTTTGTGAGGATACGACAAGTGGGCCATAGAATATTGACATATAATACATGCCATGATTTTCAAGAAAATAAGACTTCATCAAGGCTGGGTGTTTGGAAGGGAACAATACATGGAGATGCTTCAACAATGGAGATGGAAAAACACTAGCTTTCTTTGAAGCCTCCCATGCATTTCCATCCAAAAAACTGCATATAAATTAAATGAATATAAGAACTGCAACTAGTTAATAAAAAATGCAATGAGAAGTTTCCTTTGCCTTTATGATTGATTTATAGTATCAATTGTTTGAAAGGTTACAAAGGGCACAACATTGCAATCTAAAGAGATTGTATTGAGAAATTTTCTATAGTTACCATATGGATTAGTTGGGAACAAAATTGATTTACAATGTTGTTGGTTGAAGGTTTCAAAGGGAACAACAATCCAATTTGCAAAGATAAATTTTATACAGAACCAACAAGTTTAAATAAGAAAATGAAATCCTTCATGCTTGAAGGCTGCCCAACTTATAGTTTGTGTTAGCTATGAATACCTTCTTTTGGTGGATTGACTACTTGGGAAATAGTTCACTATGTTGGAATATGTTGTATTCTATTAAATAATATTATTGGCTTTCAAATAGATATGTATAGATCCATGATATATGTAATTCTTTTTTGGTCACTTTTAGATAAGTCTATAAGACGATATATGATATGTTGGACCAATTAATCTTATAATATGATATATGTTATATGGAATCTTTTTTGGATAATTTAACAAGGTAAACCTATAAGGCATTGCTAGTTTTGTTTTTAGCCTTTTTTGTGAATTCTATTTGGCACTTTGAGGGTGAAATCCTTTTAGGCTCAAATGATTGACAACTAGAGTGTGTAACAAGTGGCTAGCATTAATGCGAAGTTGTCTTTGGAAAAAAAAAAGAGTCAACTAGTCAACGTGTGGTAACTATTATTTTATAAACACAAAAACAATAAACATACACACAACCTCATCAAAGCTACGATTCCACAAGAGTGGATAAAGACTATTATCGATATGAAGAAAATGATCCTCGAGCATAAGGTTGCATAGAAAATTTAATGAAGAAAACATCCTTGAATCTTCGTCCTTGAATCCTCATACTTAGTGTTGCCTTTTAAAACAATATGTACTTGATTGATAGTTCTTAGATTGTTTGGTCTTCTGCTAGAAATGTTGCTTTAAATCTTACACACTTCATCATTTCCCTTTCAAAATGTAAGTGGAGTACCTTCCTACCCAGTCACATTTTCTCTCCGCTTAAAATAATAGAGTTATGGAATCAATTGATTTGTTTCTTATCCAAATTTAATATCACTTATTTAATAAATATCAAAATGGTGAGATTAGTCGACATACTTCAAGCATTCAATTAGTAGGTTACCTATAATGACAACCATAAATAAAATTCTAATTGGCATGATAAATTTTTGGGGCCCTCAAAGGTGACAAGACAAACTTCAATAGGTTATCCCTCATAGCTAGAGAAGACATCCCTAGATTGGTCCATAGATTAACAAGAATTCTTAATCAATTATGATCAATCATCATTCAAGTTTTGACTTTCTATGTTCACATAGGTAACAACATTGGGAAAAAATGGTTGAAGTTTGGGAAAATGAAGACACGACACAAGAACAAATCTTGTACCTTGATATTGTAGAACTAAGTTAAAATAAAACCTAACTTATCATATGAACTTGTAACTTGTTTTTTCAAAAAATCATTAAAATAATTTCCACATTCCAAAACTTGTATCCCACTCTATGTCTCCCATGTTGAAGCTTGGATCACTATGAAAGCAAGTCTTTTGGATGACAACAATTATGGAGTATTTTGCAAAAACATATATTGCATTTTCAGGGACTCGCTTGCCTTGTTTTAGAGACAATAAAGTAGCTTGAAACACAATAAATGTTTAAAGAGTACATTGGCATACATAATATGGTTAAGGCTTGTTCAATGTTAAGGTATACATAATAAGTACGGATAAGGAATACATAATATTAGTACACTCTCACATTAAACCCTAGTTCAACTTAAACCTACTACGTCTCACACAAGATCTCCTTTCACACATCTCCTCTCAAGCATTATGGAAAGATTGGCCTCAATCAATCTTGACAAAAGAGAAGAGATAGCGAATAAATTAGAATGATGCAAAAAGCCACCGTTACCAGTGAAAAGAATTATTGCAAGCACCATTATTTAGTAGCACTCAAGATAAAGAACTATAGAAACTAGACCACTCAAGTTGCGAAGATAAAAAACCAAATAGTTGATTTCATATAAGAAAACATACATAGTAACTAATCTAGATGCGAAGAATGATTTCCACCGCCATTACTAATCCTCTATGTAGAGGTGTATGTATGTGAGAACCATAGAGACCACAACACACAATAACAAGTAGGAAAAACACAACAAATAGGAACCCAAAAACATAATAAAGATAACCTAGTTAGAAGCTAGACATGATGAAGAAGAGCTCAATGAAGAGGATCCCAAAAGGCAACGTACCTATTCCTAGGATGAGAAATCATGATGGCTATTTTTGAGCTAGGATTTCTCAAGAAATTTGGTTAATTCTTATTGGATATTGTATGGCTTAAGCTCTGGTTCTAATATATCCACCTAAAATCATAAGAGGCACATGAATATAGAACCAGATGGATAAAAGGATGAAGAAAAGGGAAATAGGGATAACTCTTGTGCTCATGTGACTACCCCAAAAAGTAAAGTTCAATATGGAAAGGGTTAAAAATTCTATACTAGGGAAGAAACAAGTAACTAACAATGCTACGCATCTCCAACCATAAGAATCTCCCTGCATTGTCTTTCACATTCTAACAACAACCTAACTAGATGTAATTCCAACAAAAAATTGTAACAAAATCATTCATTTTAGAAGTTTTCCTCTTGAAGTAGGAGACATGAACATGAGAGCACCAATCAAAGAATTAAACTGAAATCCTCATACTTATGGATCAATAACTTTAGTTTTAGGTGATTTATTATTTAGTGGTTCTTCTCTTTGTCATAACTAACAAAGGGGAACCTAGTCCATTTGATTGTTGTGTCATTACATTGAATGTACATCATGATTAGGATATTGTGAAGGATTAGATTGACTTGATACACATAATCAATCCTTTACTTCAAGACCTTTAATTGCTATGCTTATAAGGGCTTAGTAGTACAAATACAAAAAAAATAGTTCTTATTCATATGAAATATATAGGGGGAGGACTCAATTTGGTTAGCCAAGAGAAGCTCAACCAAATTCTCCACACTTTTTTCGGGGCCTTGGGAGGGTTGACAATAGGGTAGAATATAATAGTAAATGGTGGTTCAATCTCTATTTAGGTTATGAATTTGACCTTCACAACAAATTTCTCCACCTTCAAGGTATGTGTGAAAATAACTTGTAGGTAAATGAAACCCATTACAAACACTAGCAAACAAAAAAATGACAACAAACATAGTCGTAACTTTACTCAAAATTATTCTAAAAGATGGATGTTTCCATAAGGACCCATTGAGGGGTCTAAAATCCCAATGCTAAACAATAGGGATTAAACCCAAGGACGAGGCCCAATCAAACTCCTCCATGTTTAGTATGGGATAATCCTTCGGGTTAATGGTCCGACAACCGCTCGATGGGATTTAAAATTGTTTGCTTTCTCTCTTTTGTTCTTTTATTGTTTTATGTTTAATTTCTATCTACTGCAGAAAATAAATAAGTGAAATGGTTTGGGAAAGAGTGTGTTAAGGATAACCTATGGAAATAATCAATGAAAGTAACCAACAACTTTGAGATCTCTAAGAAATACTTCTACTAAGAAGCCTTACTACATGATCACCTTCAGGAAACATAAAATGCATAAAGAAGAAACCCTTTGTTCCCAAGAGATAACTCCTCGAAACAATGGCCGGAAATAACTTTGCAGCTGTAATTTATTCATCTAAGAAAAAATTCTACAGAAAGATATAGCTACAAGATACTCCCAAGAAAAGACACAACAATTTTCCATCGACACCATCCTTGATTGTAGAAATAATTCTACAATGATCAATGTATTAAATAACAAAACTAGGATTATAAAAAGAAATTGAGAAACTAATTAATAAAGAAACATTGAAGATAACACCTAATGATTCATACAATCACACAAGATAACTTAGCATAATTAAATCTTTAGTAGATTCCTGTGACATTAATCCATGAAAAATGAAATAATATGCATAAATTCAGCGAACCAAAATGTCTTGACTCCATAGAGTTTTTGAATTAAGCCTGGAAATAGTCCTCTGCTTAGAATCCTCTTGAAATCCCTTTAGAGATTGAAAAATATCTCGAAATAATTCCAGAGATCAAATACCTTTACTAAGAGGTTGATCTCTTTATTTATAAGAAATAAAATTGACTTTATTAAAAGTCATGCAATTTGCTCATGTAATTTTCATCTTCAGTGAACAAAAGTCTCATCCTTGCATTTAGACACATCTCCAATTAACTTCCGACTTCAATTCATGCATGCTCAACCTCATAAATCTTTCCTTGATTAAATAATTCAACCCATTTTTCTTTCTTTAACAACCTCATACATGCATCTTTAATTTGAAATTTTATTTTATTATAGGCATAGTTAACTTCGGCTGAGTTGTTCTTCAATATTTAGTAATAATTCAATTCTAAAATTGGAATGTGGATGCACCCAATCACCAATTCTTCCAACTCTGTTCTCATGCTTGTGTTTGTTAGCTGATAGAAATCTACCAGTTTGCAACATGCAATATTGAAATTCTTCTCATCATGCTATATGATTCCCTTTGCATATACCTAGATCATAACCAATGTATATTAGGAATAAAATATCTTCTCATAACAAATTTATCAGATAAAACAATTTATTGATCATAAAATGAAATATTCAATTCACTTCCCTGAGCTTGATTTCCTTTGTTTCGAAAACTTGAAAAAAACCATGCAAAATCAATAAAAAATTATAAAATAAAAGTTGTATCTATTGATGATACCTTTCCAATGATATATGAAATTCTCAAAACGGGGGTCAAAATCAAAAGTTATCTCGAAAAAACCGTAATAATTCTACATGTCGTAGCTTTATTTCCAAAACCATAAACAAGAAACATAGAATCATGAAACAATTATAACTACAAAGTTGTAGAGACTAGTGATACCTTTTAAATGGTATAATGAATGCCTAAAATGAAGTTCATGATCAAAATTTATCGCAAAATTATGAAAGTAAGTTCTTCTTTCAACGATGACTTTTTAGAACTTTTTTTTGTGCTTGGTAAAAACATGGCATTTCTTAGCATAGTTTAGGAGGGAGGACCAATGACCAAGATCAATTCTTGCCTATGATTAGATGGCTAAGATTACATTATGGAAATTGTTTCATCGACATTGGCGGTCAGGATAATGAGTTTTGCGAGGGAATTATAAGGCTTGGTAATCTTGTTAATGCCCGATGAGTTCATCGACATTAGTGGATATCTGTGTCTCTCAACGTAAATGTGCAATTGAAAAACCCATAACACCGATGACTGATAGAGACATTTGTACCATGATGACATGTCAGGTGACATGGTAGCTGATGTAGTAGCTATCATGGCAATATGAAGTACGAAAGATGATGTGGAAACTAATGTGGATGACTGACATGGAAAAATGAAGCATAGGCTGTGATGTGGACATGACATGAAATGATGATGTCTCATTGTACGATTGATGACTTGTAAATGATGATTTGGACCCATACGATGACATGGAAATGTGACAGGTCATGATGATGCGAAAAAATGGAGTACAGATGGTGACATGGCAATGTACAGTTGGCAACATGGAAGGCCGATGTGGTAGGTGATGTGGACCTTGTACGACCATCACAAATGAGGAATTCAATGGTCAAGATCGATCCTCTCTCATGATTGACATCTAGGATTCATTCTTCAGGTTCATGGTTCATTGACATTGACTGAAACAATTTGCTCTTATTAAGGACTTAATGAATTTCATCGATGCCCGATGGCTTCATCGGAGATTGACGAAATACATTTGTTGTTTTAAACTGACTCAAAATCGTGCCGACACCGATGGATTCATTGATGCTTTCAAAATTCCCTCATCGGGATCACGAGTTTGGTAAATTACTATTCTTGTTCTTTCACCCAAACCCCCAATGAGTTCATCGACAATTTTTAGAGAATGTTGCGATTTTTCTCCCTTTTAAATACTTTCTTTTGTTTTCCTTTCTTGATGCAAAACATGGGATTTTTTGAATTTTCTTGAGATTTTAAATGCAAAGAAAACAAAGGGGAAATGCATAAACTTAACAAAGGAAAAATACTTAACCTATGTAAAGCCAAAAGAGAAAGGTATAGAATGGTTAAAAGAAAAGTGGTACCCAAAACTTGAAAATTTTAAGGGTGTGTTGAGGACTCAACAGGACCATAACTTTTCATGTTGAGATTCATGTTTTATAAATTGAGGGGTTGAAACTTCATGCCACTTTTTTTATTCTTTTACCATTCTTGGACTTCCCTTGTAAGTTTGATCATTAACACGATTTCTAGTTTTTGGTAGATATTAACATGCATTGTAATTTAAGAAAAAAATAAGCTTCATGAGTGAAGGGATATGGAAGAAAACATTCCATAAATATACAAATTTAAACAAACAAGTGATTGTAGGGGAATAGAACTTGACATACCTATGAATTATTGAGCTTCCCATTCTTTCATGTAGGAACAAGAGGTTTAATGGCGGAGTCTAGGGATAGAATTGTGTTTGTCAACCCTTGTATACATTTCATTGCATGATAACAATTATCATTTGAATTTTCATCATTTAATGTGGTTTATAATTAGATTCTATAAACTTTAGTAGATGGCGAGGGGATACATTTCATAGTTTTTGACATCTTATTTTCGTTATAATTTTTTAGGTCTATCATACATTGAAGCATTTAATCTACACTTGGTGCTCTATTGTTTTTTTCCACCTAAAAATAAGTGTCAACACACGATCAGTTGGATAAAAATTTTGAAATGCATAACACAATATACAATCGACCAAACTATAGAGTATGAATTAATACTTATACTTACAAATTTATCTTTTTTGTTTTCAACCCACCTCGATCACAAACATATTGAAGCTTCACAAGATTTTTTTGTTTTCTCCCATCTTGTACTCTTTGCTAAATAATCTTTAACACACATACTTTCTTTCAAATATTCCCACTATTTGGAAGTTAAAATGTTATCCCTCCCCTTTCCATTGGATATTGATTTTCTGCATCCATGAATAAAATTATTCTTTCCACACTACATCATCATATGTGCTTCATGAAGCCACCATTCGTTCTCAGCAAAACAAAAAAAAATGTGCACCAAGAGACATAATTCACCTGTTAATTGGGTTTATCTTGGGTGGTTGGGAGGAATGATTGTTATCCTCCCCACCCAAATTCAATTCCTGCAAGTGAAATATTGAGCTCAAAATGAATATATTGTTGTGATGGTTTTGAGCCTTGTTCTTGATCAACCTTGTGCCCTGAAGATTCTAGGGTTTACCTTGGGTACTGTTATCCACCAGTTTGCACAAGATGGATTTCCTAAAGAGCCGCCAGAGAATGATCAAGAAATGCTCATACATACAAATTTCAGTGATTTGGCAGGCCTTAAAAGGGCCCCTTTTTCCACATTTCCACTATTGTAATAAGTGTCCTAAGTATGAGATATTGTAAAAGGCTATTGGCCACCCTTGATCTGGGAGTGGGAACATACTCCAGAGTGTTTTTTTCACTTGTTAATTATTTTTTCTTCTTTCCGTAGTGAGAGATTAAATAATTCTAAGTTTTTTCACTCAGAAAAAGACTTGCTCCAAAGCCGAATTATGTGTTGACAAGCAAGTCTTGGCATGAAAAATCCAATGTCTAGTGTCAGAATGTATATAAGCTCATACTGGAACATAGTGTCTGATTCAGTTGGAAATTGCGGCTAGGTTTGATAGGTTTTTTTTAAAATTTTTAGTGAATTAATTAAATTCCTAAAAATATGGAATTTTTTTAATTCAAAGTCAATAAATGTAAAAAATGTGGCATCAAACTTTGTCATATGCCATGTTTACAGTCGTTTTCCAGTCTGGAGTATGATTTAAACCCCTATTTCCCATCTTTCGAGACTAAAAAGTGATTATTATCACTAAAAAATTCAGTTTTACTCGAAAAATACGGAAAATGGGTAATTAATTGAGTTTCCTAACTTTTAGGAAAACTGGAAAACGTGTTTTAAACATGTTTTTTGTGTGTTTTTAGTCAAATCAAGGCTAAAAGTGAGTTAACTAATGAGAAGTTCGACCTATCTAGGTGGCTTGGAGTTAGGGAGGAGTCTCCAACTCAACTCCCATCCTAAGTGGCATTACCTAAACCCTAGCGCATGTCTCTCATGGCCCACGTCCCACTTAACTCACACCTCACGCCTACTCTCTTTCAGTTCACTCACTCACCAATCCCACTCACTCCTAGTTCACTCTCCTTCATCTACCTACGCTCCCACTTAACTACACACTACCTACCCTTCACTCCCACACATTTCCTTCTAATCTAAGTGCGCCACTCCTCCTTTACCCACGCATTACCTACACTAAAACCCTAACCCTAGCACATGCATTTGCCTAGGAAGTCTCATCTCCATTTCTATATAAGAGAGGTCAACCTCTCTCATTTGTTAGTTTAGTTTTGGGTGAAGAACCGTTGTAATACTTTCTAAGCAATTGAATAAAAGACTTTGGAGCATCATTGTGTCGTATTGTGCATGTGTGGAGGATCTACTCCTACTATGGTTCTTAATGTATGGTAAAGATCTCTTGCTAGCATTGTTTATTCATCTTTGGAATGAGGTATTAGTGAAACTAGGTTGTATTTCTAATCTTTATTTTGATTACAAATTACTCTTTGAGTGCATGTCATTATTGTTCTAATTACATGTTTTCTTAGGTTATATGTTGGATATTTTAACATTTCGCTTGCAAGGTTTTTTCCAAGTTTACAGGTTCTCTATCTTGGAGGAATAGAGGGTTATTGCTTGAACCCCTAACGTCTTCAAGTGCAAAGAAAGGAAGGATTCCCCTCTTCAATACGACATTCTGAATCCATCGCCCAAATTCTCGGTTACGATTTTCTTTTCCCCTTTACTCTCTCAAAATTTATAAGAAAAATCTCCCTGTCCTTTGGTTTCTGTTGCATGCAAGGTTTTAATTTGTCTTTAAAAGTTGAAATCTGTTTTATGTCAGTTTCATGCAGCCTTTAAAGTTAGATCTGATTTTTGTTGAAAGAATATATATATTTGCCAAGATCTAGCTTAGTTTTGCTACTTACTGGCCTTGAATTTCTAACAAATTTTTTAGGCTTGTGATAGACAAAAGTTTAAAGGGTTTTATAAATTATAAATCTGCAAGATAGGTTGCTGTTGTTTGCTGATTTTATATCAGTCAAAAAGATCCTAAGGAGGCTAGCTATTTAGCTATCACTCCTTAGTTAAATTATGTCCGTAGTGTAGTTTAACTTGGAATTTTTTCACATATTTTTTAGGGGTTGATCAAAGGAACTCTTAAAGTGTTGTTGGTCACCTTTTTCATTTAATACCTTGCTGTTTTAGTGCAGATCTGACAGGTACAAAAGGAAATGCTGCTGAATTTTTGAAGTTTAGCTCCTTCCAGGACCCCTCCCGGTGCTCCCGGGAGCTTTGTATTTGATTTTTTCCATCATAAAAGTTTTGTAAAGCACTTTGATCTCTCCATATAAAGGTCAAGTGTTCCAAAAGAAAATTAATCTCATCTTGTAATAAAGTTAGTGAGCCACAAATCTCACCTTTAGTTGTTTCCCCTGCCCATGGTGGGGGGGAAACTAGTGCTTTTTGTGTTTTCTTTCTTTTTCGGGGTTGTTTCCCATTTTGTTGAGTTATTTTAGTTTCTCATGCATAAAAAAGATTAAAACTAACTCACATCACTTAAATCAAAGTCTTAAAAATATTTTGCAAGTTCTAGGTTTGCTTACCTTTAGTATCAATTTTGCAAATATATTGGAATAAACCCCAGCTATTCAAATCTGAGTATGCAAGCCTGCTGTCACACTTTAAGTGCTTCGGTGAACCAGAAAAGATTCGAATAGTGCATGCTAGTTTAATTAGGACAATCTCTAAGTTTTGTCATTCATCTAAGACCTCTACCCTAGGTGGAGTGTGTTAAGTCAGGGGGAAACTTTGAGATCTAGGTTCTCTCCTTGTTGGACCTATGACACACCCGGTCAATAAGTCTATAAGATTGGCGAATAACGAACGAAGAGGCCACATTCACTTTTGCACACAAAGAGTGGGGACCCTGACTTTAATCCCCACTTCACGGTTTCAAAACTCTTTTAATAACACC
>SNQJ01S0079648.1:20602-46286 GCA_010110895.2 Picea sitchensis | reverse complement strand
AAGGGTCAAACACTAGGTCGCATTGATATTGGCAGAGTTACTCACCCTGCTTTGTTGATATCAGTGTAGAGATTGCACGTATTGCGGGGATCACTCGGAGGTATACCCACAATGATGAGTGGAAGCCTTTTGAGTTGATTGCGGGCTAGATACCCTTCCCTTGCATGTGGATCGGACTGTCGACTGTTCCCCCAAGCTTTATTGTTGTTGGTGGTGGCCTTAGTGGCCTATCTTTCTAGGTTCTTACCCAAGGTGACTGTGGAGGGGAAAGTCTTCATGGTACTTGGAATTGACGTTGAACAAACTCACTCGGGCTCCTTGGAGGGTATACCCACGATTATGTGTGGGAGCTTGCACTAGGGTGTAAGTCCGTTAAGAAGTTCGTCAGTGTAACTTTTCCACCCTAGCCCCGCTCCTTCTCATCTCATTGTTGCGATGTTGGATTTCATCACCAAATAGTGGCTTCAAAATTAGAAGGTCTTGTTTACCTAGTGATTTCTTCCTAGATTTTGTTTACTAGGGTGTGTTGTTTGTTTCTCGAAGTTGACCATAGGATTTTCTTCGCGAGGTTTTTTACTCATTTGCAATAGCTCCCCCATGTCTTTCACGTAGAATGCAGGGTTTATCTCCAGAGCATCTGGACGGTTCTCAACCCTTGCCTACAGGTACACCTGAGGGCTCTCCTCGGCAAAGTGAAGCCACATTCGTCGCCACACCACAAGTGGAATGAACTGACTCTCTAGAACCTTTCCGAATTACCAATACTCGAGAGGATTTTCGACTTCACCCTGGTTCTGAACGACCATTTATGCAACTGAGTTCTTCCGGAGAATTAGTTGTTACATCTTCTGGATCACCTGTTGGGCCTTTTCCCGACATAGAAGGCCAAGATTCTTTTTGGTCTATAGGTGTTTTCCGAAGGGACCTTTTTGGTCCAGGTTCCCCTGTGATTTATGAGATTAATCCACCTGTGATTTCCAAAATCTCTAATTTAGAGATAGTACCGTTAACTACTACTTATCACTTTACTGTCCCAACCGAAATGGCCCATCTCACAAATACTATGAATGTCCCAACCGGGTTCACTGCGACTGGTCTTGCTCTTATAAACACACAGCGAACGCCCAATGTCACTCTGACACTACCACCCAGATACCATGCGTTGAATGCTTCTATTCCAACACCTCCGAAAACCCCATCCGGTTCTCCAGGTGGTCCTTCTTTTCCTGGGCACCCTATTCTCGGTTTTATTCCGACACTCCCTCAATTTCCTTCTGGAGGACCTTTCTTATCTTCCACTGGCAATCCTAATCCTAGTGGCACTATTAAATCGATTACACCAAACTTGCAGATTCCCATTGGTGGACAAGGTGGTACGATTCCACTTCCTCTTACCGGACACATTCCAATTACTACACAGCCTTCGATTGGGACACAACTTCTGGTTGGAACTTTGCCTATGATAGGGGAACCAACCCCACCTTTTGGACAAAATACACCTCCCTCTTTGGTCCAATATTGGAATCAGATGATACAAAATCCTCCTCAAACGACTGGGGGGAAGCAGTTGCCTGTCCCTACTATAGGTCAACCATATCCAGGTATACCCAATCCTATTTGGGGTACAAATTCTCAAACTCATGTCCCTTCTCAAGGTTACAATCCTTGGAACTACTATCCTCTCCAACCACCACCAAATCTGCCTGGGTCTTCCCATTATGCGCAGACTGCTTACGGTCCTACTTGTTTTCCGATAGGGCTTCCACCCTAAAGCCACTAGTACCCGCAGGTGAATCGACAGTTACCTTTTCTCGCTACTTTGGATTTACCGGATTTGTCTAGGATTTTAAATGATCCTATTCATCACTCTCCCCAATGTCCTGTTATTCTAGCCAAGCTTCCATCGGACATTCCTAAATTTGATGGCAAAGTGGGAGAGGACCCCAACAATCACGTTATGACTTTTCACCTATGGTGTTCATCCAACTCGTTGATGGATGACTCTATTTGTTTACATCTTTTTCAACGAACCCTTACCAGTTCTGCTGCGAAGTGGTATATCGAATTGCCACGAGGTTTCTTCTCTGATTTCAACACCCTAGCTATGGATTTCCTTACACATTACCAGTTACCGATCCGTTATGATACTAGGACTGAGATTTTGACTTCCTTCAAACGGACTAAAGGCACTCATATATCGGATCATATCCATGAGTGGCGAAGGAGATGCCGTCTCATTAAACTTGAGCTCCCCGATCAGTTACTGGCAGAATGGTTTACAAAATCATTTGTGAATGAAATTGGTAAGGCCATTGACATGGGTGGTGTTGTCACGGAAGAGCAGGCTATAAGTCGTGCTCAATATCTTGATCTCGTTTATTCGCAAACGGGAACACTTTACGATTTGCTACCTGAATTACTTCGTCCTAATTCTTCTAGCACTTCAACTGCTCCAGCTGCCTCACATGCAGCTGATGGTGTGATTGGTACTGCCCAAGCCCAATAAAATTCTATTTCAAGCACAACCCCTAAATCTGCTTCTTCTAATGTTCAAAATGCTCTGTCTCCTGCCACTCCCACCGGAAAAACTTCTGAGGTAAATGCAGTTCAATCTACCCCAACCTGTAAAAGCAAATCTAAGAAGGGGAGAGGCAAGAATAAGGAGGGAAAAAATAATCCTCAAGTAGAGCAACCTAAAACTACCCCTCTTGATTACCGGGATAAGCACAAACCCCGATACCCTTGCCTTATCTGTGGTGATGATCACTACACGAAGGATTGTCCACGACATGCTGAGGTCACTAAGTTCCTTCAGGGAGCTCTGAAACCAACTCCACCGGTTGTCTTGTCCCAACCCTTCCCGTCTCAACAACAAGCTCAGTTGGTCATCCACGACCAACCCTCCTCTTCTATGACATCATATGTTTTGATGTGTACTGGTGATTCTAAGAAGAACAGCATTGCACTCACGACTAGAGCCAAAGATTATTCTCCATCTAAGGAGAAGGTTGACGATTTACCTCTTGCTTTGGTACAACCCTCTCCAGCAACTCCACCTACCAACGGTCCTCTTCATCTCGAACGACCGAGCCTCGACACAGTTCTATGACCCCCCCCAAGAGTGTCATTTGGAAATCGGTTTTCAATCCTCATGCTCATGTGACCCAGAACTACAGCATTGTTGAAGATCTGGCTCAAGCACCTTCTGTGATGTAAGCCCTTGAAGTCCTTCAAACTTGTCCTGCACAACGGAAGGCACTGTTGAAAGATATTGGTGGAATTGACCCAAAGGATACAAATTTAATAGTCTTTGACTTGGATGATCACATTCCAAGGTTACCCCCTCTACTCGCGTTCCAGATATAGGTTGTTGTCTCTGACAAGAACATTTTCTGAACTGTTATCGATGAGGGTGCCTCAATGTGTGTAATGTCTTTTGCTTGTTGGAAAGCCATTGGCTCTCCTCCTTTGAATGAATCACAAAACACTCTTAAAGCCTTCAATGGCTCTGGTTTTAAGCCCTACAATTTTCTTCCTTCATTTCCCATTACATTAAAACGTAAGACAGTCCAAGTTGAAGTGGAAGTCTTTGACGCTCCACTTGATTATAATATTTTACTTGGTCGCAGTTGGATTGATTCCATGCGTGCCGTTGTGTTGACACTTTTCCATGTAGTACGTTTCCCTCATCAAGGAAAGGTTGTTACCATTGACCAACTTGCCTTCTTCAATTTCGATACTCGTACTGGAAACGTACCGTTTATTGCTAAAACCCCACCGGGTTATGAGACTGTCGGTGTAGGCCTTTTAAAAGAATCCTCGTTAATGGGTACTTTCCCCATTCCACCACCTGATGTTCCACACCCGTCAGTTTCTTCTATCAACATGATTTCCACCGTGCCTCACGAAATTCCTGCGTCTCACGACCCTTGGATAGTCCCTGACCATGGAGATCATATTCATTTCGGCGATGCAATGTCGTTAAGTCCATTTGAATCCGCCTATCAGGCCATTCAATCGACAACACCTTCTACCCCCTCTCTTGATGAGTTGTCTCCTGATCCTTTTCATGTTATTTTTCCCACTGATGAGATGATCATGTTCGTCATGGAGGACACCCCTTGGGACGATCAACATCATCGTTCCATACTCTTACTGGAACAACACACTCTTGAGAACTTCTAACGGATTTCGACTCTGTCAACCGTTGTTGTCATCTTGACAGTTCCCGCGACTACACATGATGTGTTTGTTGAAGGGAACTTAAGTAATATCTCACCCACGATTCCCATTGACATATCCATTAAACCTAGGATTGTCGAAAATGTCCATATTGGAGCTTCGTGCTCTCCTGAAAAAATAGTCACCTATACGTCTCTATTCAAAGAATTTTGTGACATCTTTGCCTGGAGCTATGAAGAGATGCCAGGTATCGACCCTGAAATTGTTGTACATGAGATAAATACATACCTCAGTGCTAAACCTGTCCGGCAACGCCTTCATCCAGTTCACCCACGTAAAGCGACTGCTATCAAACTCGAAGTTGAGAAACTTCTAAAAGTTGGCTTTATTTATCTGGTGGCACTTACAGAATGGGTTTCCAATCCTGTCCCGATTGACAAGAAAGGAGGCAGTATTCATGTATGTGTTGATTATAGGGATATTAACAAATCTTGTCCCAAAGACAACTTTCCTACCCCCTTCATCGACCAGATTATCAATGACTGTGCCGAAAGTGAAATCTTCTCTCTCATGGATCGTTTCTCCGGCTATAATCAAATTAACATTGCTCTCGAGGATCAACATAAGACTAATTTTATTTGTCCTTGGGGTACTTTTTCCTATCGAAAACTCCCTTTTGGTCTTAAGAATGTGGGCGCAACTTTTCAACGCGCTATGTCTTATGCTTTTCATGATATCAAGCATATCGTTCAACCTTATTTGGACGATTTACCTACTCATTTTATGCGCAGAGTCAATCACCCAACCCTCCTCCAGGCCATTTTCGTTCATTGTCGGTTCTACCGGATACGTTTAAATCCTCATAAGTGCGTTTTTTGTGTGGAATCTGGTCGTCTTCTAGGTTTTATCGTTTTGCATCAAGGAATCTGGGTGGATCCTTTGAAGGTTGAGGCGATCCTTAATCTCACTCCTCCTTCTACACTGCACCAGTTGCAAAGTTTGTAGGGGAAAATAAACTTTCTTCGTCTTTTTATCCCTAATTATGCTGAGATCACTCGTGGTTTTACGTGGCTACTAAAGAAAGATTTAGAGTTCGTATGGGATACCATTTCCAACAATGCTTTTGAAGCTTTGAAATTGTCCCTAACACGAGCTCCGCTTCTCTTTCCTCCTGATTACGGTCGCGATTATTTCCTTTATCTTGCTGCCTCGGAGTACACTATTGGCATGGTTCTCGTCCATGAGGATGATGAACATGTTATTTACTACTTGAGTCGTAGTCTCACACCCACTGAAATCAAGTATCAACATGTCGAAAAACTGGCCTTGGCTGCCATTCAAGACGTCCAACGCTTCTGGCACTATATCCTCTCACGCAAGACTATGATGATTTCTCATTGCAACCTTATGCAACATATTTTGACACGTCAATTGATAGGGGGCAAATACTCGAAATGGATTGTGATACTCCAAGAGTTTGAATTGGAATTTGACCACGCCAAGTCCAAGAAGTCATTAGTTTTTGCTGAGTTGATATGAAATTTTCCCCATTCTGCAACGGAAAATGTATCAGTTGATTCATTACCCGATGAATCTCTTTTCCTTATTAGCACTAACGATCTTTGGTATGGGGATATCATTCTCTATCTCGAAACCTAGACTTTCCAACCACATTTGTCTAGTACTGACTGACATCGAATTCGTTATCAAGCTCGTCAATACATTATTATCGGCGATACTCTTTATCATTGGGGCATTGACTCTGTTTTTCGACGTTGTCTAACATTCGACGAAGCTGAGAAGGCTCTGAATGACTGCCATTCTGGAGCATGTGGTGGTCATATGTCTGGGTATGATACTGCCTAGAAGATCTTACACGCAGGATATTTTTGGCCTTCTTTGTTTAACGACTACATTACTGCCATTCAGAAATGCCATGCCTGCCAGACCTACAATCAAAAAATTCGGTCACATCCTGCTCCTCTTCACCCTGCGGTCTCAGTTGGTCCTTTTGCGAAATGGGGCATCGATTTCATGACATGTCACCCTCACTCGGCCGGGGGGCATGGTTACATCATTGTAGCCATTGATTACTTTATGAAATGGGCTGAGGTGATGTCGATATTCAACAATACTAGAAAGACTGCAGCCTTGTTTCTTTTTAATCATGTCATAGCTCATTTTGGTGTCCCTCAGGCTATCGCCACTGATCACGGTAGCCACTTTAGGAATTTTATGATGTCTGAACTTATGAAAAAGTTGGGTCTTCGTCATGATAAGTCAACGCCCTATATTCCACAAGCTAATGGCCAGGTCGAAGCGATCAACAAAGTTCTTATAACTATGCTTCGACGAATGATAGGGATTCATAAAACAAGTTGGCACACAAAGTTATTTTTGGCATTGTGGGCGTACTTGACATCTGTCAAGTCCGCTACTGGGTTTATGACTTTTTGGTTAGTCTATGGTGTGGAAGCCATTCTTCCTATAGAATGTGAGATACCCTCTCTAAAGCTAGTTGTTGAACTCCTACCCAACACTTCTGCTGAAGAAGAACGTCTATTGTATCTTATGCGATTAGACAAAACTCGACGTGACGCCACTCTAGTAATAGAAGCCTAGAAAAAACGTGTCAAGGCCCAATACGACAAGCATGTCAAGCCTCGTGTTTTCTCCAAAGGTGATCTTGTTCTTCTCTATGAACAAGATCGAGATGTTTTAGGAGCTGAAAAATTCAAACCCATGTGGCGAGGTCCTTATATTGTTTTCCGAGTTTTGGAAAAAGGAGCATATGAGTTGGTAGATTACGATGGTATCCCTTTGAGTGAACCCAGGAATGGGTTGTACTTGAAGAAGTACTATGCATAAATCATCTGTGCACAAGTACTTGTATTTTAATGTATCATACTTTGTGTGTGTTACTATAGCTTTCTTTTGTTGGTATCTGGTCTCTGCCCTTATGTGACGTTGTGTTTGGATTTCAATATGTCGGAGTCTTCTCTACCCTATATTGGCTTCACTGATGGTGCTAGCCATAGTACTCAGAACCTTGCTTCTGCTGCATGGGAAATCTATGCCCCAACAAACGAACTTGTATCTTTACAAGGTGTGTGCCTTGGCTGTGCGACCAACAACATTGCAGCGTATAGCATCATTATTGAATTATTGGTTAATGCTATCTCACTTGGAATTCGTCATTTGGTTGTGCGACTTGACTCGCAGCTTATAGTACTACAGTAAAGTAATATCTACTCTATTCAAAGTCCTACTTTGTTATGGGTGTATTTGCAAATTCGCCTCTTGGAACGTTATTTTGATCACATTGAATATCAACATATTCCTAGATGTCTAAATAGATTAACAGATGCATTGGCTAATTATGTATTGGACATACATTTGAATCATTTATAAATCAAACACATCAAAATTCACACAATATAAAGTAAACCGGTAGAAGTCGTCTGTATATATAACGATCAAAAGAGTTTTTTACAAAAAGTTTGTCCGAAGACCAAAATGTCAAAAATTGAAGCTTATAGCTTCTACAAAGTGACNGTTGGTAGATTACGATGGTATCCCTTTGAGTGAACCCAGGAATGGGTTGTACTTGAAGAAGTACTATGCATAAATCATCTGTGCACAAGTACTTGTATTTTAATGTATCATACTTTGTGTGTGTTACTATAGCTTTCTTTTGTTGGTATCTGGTCTCTGCCCTTATGTGACGTTGTGTTTGGATTTCAATATGTCGGAGTCTTCTCTACCCTATATTGGCTTCACTGATGGTGCTAGCCATAGTACTCAGAACCTTGCTTCTGCTGCATGGGAAATCTATGCCCCAACAAACGAACTTGTATCTTTACAAGGTGTGTGCCTTGGCTGTGCGACCAACAACATTGCAGCGTATAGCATCATTATTGAATTATTGGTTAATGCTATCTCACTTGGAATTCGTCATTTGGTTGTGCGACTTGACTCGCAGCTTATAGTACTACAGTAAAGTAATATCTACTCTATTCAAAGTCCTACTTTGTTATGGGTGTATTTGCAAATTCGCCTCTTGGAACGTTATTTTGATCACATTGAATATCAACATATTCCTAGATGTCTAAATAGATTAACAGATGCATTGGCTAATTATGTATTGGACATACATTTGAATCATTTATAAATCAAACACATCAAAATTCACACAATATAAAGTAAACCGGTAGAAGTCGTCTGTATATATAACGATCAAAAGAGTTTTTTACAAAAAGTTTGTCCGAAGACCAAAATGTCAAAAATTGAAGCTTATAGCTTCTACAAAGTGACATCATGGATGACGTTCATGATAACACATGACTTCCCTAGAAACTCTACAGAGCAGTCGACTCATAGATTTTGATACCCCTATAGTATGACGCTGATCACGTCATGGAACCTCTTCTAGAGTCATGTCTGGAATGTCTGCAGTCAGGCCCTCTAGATTCTGTTCCACCACTTGATAATCCTCAGGGTACTATGGTGCTACTGCTACCTCTCCTCGCCGTTGGATGGGAGAAGTGACGGGATGTATGTAAGGTCCAACATCTGTTTTATCAATAAACAATTTTGTATGAGTCTTTGGACAAACATATAAAACAAAAACATTTGAATATGATAAAAAAAAATTAAAAAACATTTAAAATGAGAAAATGTGTGTACTTCTTACCAAGGTCCTCCCATTGAGCATCCTCTGGTAATACCAAATCCATACCTCCTCGGAAATCCATCCCAGCATAAGCATAGTCATCAACCATCAACATCTGTGGTTGAAGCCAATTGAAGAAAGTATCATCATATTTGATGATCGGTCCTACTACGTGCTGAGCCATGAGCCGACACCATCTCAGAATCCGCGGATACCTGGGAGCTGGTAAATTCCACTCCACCTGTAGCCTCATTAATGGAACCCTCTCAAGGAAGAAGGATACCAGCAAAGATCCGTACCCGAATTTCTTCAGATCACCTCGCCTACATTTGGTCAATTGCTTTTTTACACTGCGAATAATAGCATCTGCCCAGTTGAACACTCGAGGCTCAGTACACTCAATAGAATACTGAAAGTAACTCTGTAATGCCATATGAGGAGCAGAACTCCCAGCCATCTGAGCTATAGTGAAAAGGATAGTATGGAGGGTCAAGTCTCGTACCCCCCAGATAACCACTTTTCCTTTCTTTCTCTCAGCCTCAGGAACGCAGTGTAAATTGCAGTACTCACTCATATTGAGCCCACCACCTCTACTACCTGTCAGGCTCACATAGTACCCTGCCATAACAAACCAGTCAAAAAGTAAATGTCCTTAATGTCTAAGGATAGTGTGTGGACCCCCACATGAAACACCTGCTGATCAGGGTCCCACATATGCACCAGGTACTCTAATAGTCTGACTTGGGCCCTCATGCCCGAGATGCGAAAGTACTTCAAGATCCCACAGTCTCTCAAAGAAGCTATGGTAGGTGGATGATTTTTAGCGATTTCATTGTCCTCTTCATGTTCCCTTTCACGCCACTCAAGCACCATGTTGATGGCCAATTATCTGCACAAGGAACACAATAAGAGGATTAACAACTTTTTTCATGCTTTGGATCTTTTTCATTGGATAAAAACTTAAAAAACATTTGGGCTTTGAGGTTCTCGCAGGTGCCTTGTGTGCACAGTGCGAGAACCTCGTAGGTGGATTTAGGCTCAATTGTGAGAATGCATCATTCTCGTAAGCCCCGTATAGCCTGCCTGCAAGAATGGCAGCGCACATGTAGGGCTTGGAAAATCAACTTAAAACTGAAAATTTAACCAATGAAATTACAAAATTAAAGCATGAAAGTGTTAAGGATGAAGAGCCTACCTAACTGTCATAGACAGCTCGTTGAATGGTCTCTCGTAGCTCCCGCAATCTGACGTCGAACTTGGAGGGTAAAAGAGGGGTTTTTTGAGCTCAATAGTGGAAATGTAAAAATGGTGTGGTAAAAAGAGTATTTACTCCTTTTATTTACTTTTACTATATCATTTTGGTTTTTTATGATTATCTATCGATTAATCCCTAATCCCTAATGTCATGTTGAGTGTAATTCTTGCAGGCGTGATGACTTTGATGATTAAATACAGGGCTACGAACATGTTTTTCTTTGTTATCACGTGTTTTTGATTGTTTTTTATGGTTTTTATATAAAAACCTCGAGCCTGGTCTTTGTCCGTTATTGCGCTCGTAAATACATGAGAACGCTATCGAGCACACTTTTATCACTTTTTTGGGCTCAACAAGGTTATACGAAAAAGGAACCCCCCTGGAGTCCTCTTTAAGCTCTTTTCAGACTCTCTAAACATGAAAAGATCGCCGAGCGACCTTGCTATTTTCACGCTCAATAAAGTATTTGAAGTAAGCATCTGGTGAGCGATAATTTATCTCTTTTTCGGTCTCATCCAAACTATTTTACAAAAAAGGAACTGAGAGAGTTCTCTTTTAAGTGTTTTTCCAAACTCTATAATCTTGAAAAACCTTCGAGTTTTCTATCTCTGGAATCGTTAAACAAACATTGACAGACCCGTGATGGGACCGAACCAATCCTTCTTAGGGTTTGTTAAACATACTCCGAGGGACTCATCCGAAGGATGAGCTTACATCAACAAGCATATGTTATCCTCCTCAAGCTTGCATAAAAATAAAGAGGTACTCACCAGAAATGGTGGGGGAAAATTTGGGAACGGGATATGTTTTCATCTTCGTATTGATTGGAAGTAAGTGTCGCTCTTGAACATGACACCCCCTATTCATCATGTGAAGCTAGTTTGGGAAATCCATTTGTCTCTCATTCGATGGATTACAAGGTCATTCCCTGTGTCGTCTTTGAGTCAATGCTACCAAATCATTGGTCATGTCATTCATATGTTCAAGAGAAGTCCATCTGAAACCTATATTGAGTTGGCCATCTGCAGTTATCCATTCTCTCCGTGTCGTCCTTCCCTGTGTCCAGTCCAATTCACATCATACTCTATTTCACCTTCAAAACCTGTTACTCATTTCGTGTCATTGATGGGGGATACATCAAGGCCCTCATGTGATGAGTTTTGTTCTGTCGACTTCATCTCATTATCCGGAATCAAGACTTAGAAACTATTTGGTATCTTGGAGCTTGCATGCCTTAATGGCAGGTTTCCTCACTTTTGACAGTGGGTTTACATCATTGACCCCTGATCGAAATATTCCATCGGATGTTTGACTTCAACTCATTCATTCACACTCGATGGATTGTAATATGGTACCTTGGGAGTCATTGACATCAATGGTGATTTCCCTCGCACTTGTTAATTGTTTCATCAATGACCGGTAATCAAGTGGTTTCTACAATGTTTGACTTTGACACATGTAATCACATGGTTAGATTCGTACTTTGGGCGACGAGATTGAAGACTCTGGATATCATCTTTGTGATCTAGCTTGTGATGGAGTATGTATTATTTACAACACATAGATCCACTGTGTATGTCTCGTGGCTATGTCATCATGATTTGAAATTTCTCGCATAGATCCATAGTGTATTCCGGTGGCTATGCAATACTTTGACAACATGGATCCACAGTGTATGATTGGTGGCCATGACCCATGTCTATAATGTCATCAGTCTGTGATCTGAGTATGGGAATGCCTACCTCAGAATTGATATATATTATATTCTCCAGATGCTCTATTGTTCGCAGGTTTCCGATTAGGTGTGCTCCTGGTTCCCGACACACACATGCAGCTTACAAAGTCTATCGGTTGTCACTGGTTCCAACCTCATACTTTGGGGGGCATTCTGTTACCCATAATTTTGTTCATCATGATGTTGTATTAATAATGGTGTATTCAGGCTCTTCATAAGAACTTTCTCCTGAGAAAAAGTTATTTTCATCTCTTCCAGAAAACTCATTTTTGAAGACTGTTCGCAGGCTGCTAGTATATTTTCCGACGAGAATGCATGATTCTCGCAGGCTGCCTTAAGCCAGGGTGCGAGAAGTTCACACTGTGTTGAACTGCTAGGGTGCGAACTCTTTCTAAAGCAAGGAAGAAGATGAATTCTCGATGCTTCTAGAAGGGAATCTTCTAGAAGGATGAGATGGCATTCAAATGGTTATCCTAGTACTGGATTCACTGATATTTTGGGATCATTATTATCCAATTAACTAATTCATTCTCTCCTATATATTGAGGGAATTGTCATGGAAAAGGTTAAGCAAGATTTATTGGAGAATTAGTGAAAGAATTGTGTGAAGGACTGAAGCTACAACAGCTTGTAGACTCCAGGAAGTTTATCCAAAGGGGTTGATCTTCTTCATGCAAGTGAGAAAGTGTGTGTGTCGGAGCCAAGGACCATCGAAAGGAAGTTTGCGACATCAAGGCTCAGGTTGTAATCTTTAATTTCCATTAATATGATACAGTAATATGTCCCTTTCCCATAAAGCTATTTCCACTTTATTGTATAATTCCTTGATCATATACATAGATTGACTATTGAATAGATTGTGCTTTCTTCACTTTGGTTGGTTTGTGTTGTCTTGGTCTTGACTGCACAAGAGCACTGGAGCGAAGAGGGAGCAACAAAGACCATAGGAAGTGATAATAAGGTATGTTATTTGTTCTTTCCTTCTATTTAATTAAATGGTCAAAATCTAGGGAAAGAGACATGTTCTGTCTTGCTTTGTTCTAGATCCAGGTGGATCTAGGGAGATCGGTTAGTGTCCGCACCTACAGATTTATCCAATAACAATAGTTTCTCCTCTGAATTATTCAACAACCTTGAGGTTTCCCCGAGTTTTTATTGTTCCAGTGTGCCCTCCTGGCACATTCCTTTTTGACTCCTCAGAATTCAGATGCACACTCCTTGCGCTAGCTATAGAACCCCCAATGTTCTTTTGTGCACTCCTTGCACAGCCTAAGAACCCAAGAAAATATTTCAAACTCAACAAATATAGGGAAATCTGTCTTCATACTACAGATTAAATCTATCATACATCTACAACATACATAAAAATGCACAGATAACATTCATCATATACACATAACCACAGAGAAAGTTCATATGCATGAAAAACTGCTTTCTTTCTATTAAGATGAATGTCTGATTACAATATGTGCAGGCTGGATTGTAACAAAGTCTCAGCTCTCTAAATCTCTCTCAAAGAGCTATTTTATCTCTTGTCCCCTCATCTGGGGATTTCTAACTAACTTCCATCTACCTCCTATTTAGTAACAATACTTCTCCAACTGCCTCATTTGGGCATGCCATGCATCTATATATACAAGAAGATTCCTAGGGTTCCCTCCGAATACCTCTCCTATTGAAGAAACAAATAACAACTACTCAAGCTATGTTACATTCAATAATGAGAGTGAAACTCCTAGAACTCTCGTGATCATTCAGTTTCAAAGCATTTCTCTCTTCTTCAATCATCCGTTCAAAATGAATCTACAGAAAAAACACCAGCTTTTAGATTCCAATTAATTTTAAAAGGCGCGCTATGGAATTGAGTTGTCCGTCCACGTGGGCTTTGCTGATGATGCTCCTGCATCACAATCCTTCTAATAACCAACCCAAACGACCATGCAATTATTAATATATGGTTGGAAGATGTGCACCCATGTGAGGAGTATTATTAAATTATTAATTTGTATCATGGGGGTGAGTTGAATACTGTCGTCGGGAGTTACCATTGGGAAATTAAATTAACCAAGACTTACCAACCTTTCTGACGACCAAATACCTCGATGACCATGCATTTGATATATTTTCTTCGGAAGGTTAATTTAATAACTATTATTAGAAAACATGCACCTATCTTGGCACAGGGGTAGACCCAGGGTTCAACGCTACAACATCGCACCAACAAAACCCTAACTACTGGCCCTTTCAACAACACCTACAAAGCAGATGAAGTCTCACCCGAGGTAGAGGCAGGGGTGGTTGTAGGACTCAGGTGTATGCAACCTTAGCTGGGACATAGATCTATGGTTATAATACTTAACAGAGCACTTAGCACCGTTATTTCATCATTATTTACCCATGATCTACTTCGCAGATAAAACAGAGGATCGCAGCATTCACTCAACTCTAATGTATTTAAGCACTTAGCATAAAGAAATGGATCAGATCTAGCAGATTCAAGAACTGAGGACATTCACCTATATCAGATCTAACATCCAGATTCATCATAAGCACAAAGCATAAATAGATCTATCTATCTATCTAGATCAAGCACTTAGCAAATAACACATAAACACATCAGAACATTGCACAGAGCAGAATAAAATAATATTTATGTGGTTCACCCCTACCCTGGGGATAAGTCCACCAACTCTTATTCTTTATTAGATTCAATCAATCATATACATGCACAGAGCCACAAAAAACCTACTCCGCATAGGACAGGAGATTTGCGCGCACCTCGCCAGATCCTTCTTCCCCGAGCTAGGTCTAGCACAAATCCTTTCATAGTCTGTACACAAAGCACTACATACGACTTGCACTTGGCTCTGTAAGCTTCACACAATATGCACAAATCCTTTTAAAATCCACACTCACACTTAACACTTATGATCACATAGATTGAACTAGTAGCGCTCAACTTACTTCACCTAGCTACTTATTTATACATTAAAAAATAGGCCTAAACATGGGTAAACCCATGGGATGACATCCCATTCCCATTACATAATCCCAAATCCCAAAATGGAATCAAAAGAGGACAATATCCCACGATATCTTCTTCGTCTTGCGCTCAGTCTTCGACAAAATATCGAAGTCCCAAAATAGGTCAACATGACCAAAAATCTCCCAAAACTTGGTCAAGGGCCAACAAGCCCCCAACACTCACCTATGACTCATTCTGAGTCACTCTGGTCTGACTAGTTCTACTTCGAACTCCTCAAGCTTGACCCATGATGCTTCGACTTGCTTCTGTTCTATGGCCTCCTATTCAACAAACTCTTGGACGACTACATCGTTCACTGGTCCTTCAAGGAGCTATTCGGCTGCATTAAAAACCCTCTCTAGCTCTACTCCTTGGCCTTCTACTTATGTAAACAATTGATAGGCCTTGTCTTGTATGGGTTGGAGCCTCTGAGTTACTTCCATAACTCTTCTCTTGATAGTATGGATTTGTTTGTGGGTGGTGCATTGCTCTTGGGAGTGATTCATTCTTTCCGCAACTGACAGGGACTTCAGCTGCGCCTGCATCTTTTCGGCTTGATACTTTGCCTCTTGGAGCTGCGACTGCAGTGCCTTCAATTCTAGGTTCTCTGTGAGTTGTTAATAGGTTTGGGTACTGTGATTGGTAAGTTCCTTGCATTCTAGAGTAAGAGCCTTTAGCCTTTCAACTGTGCTCCAGGCGGTTTCTTCTCTTTGGTCCCTTACATCTTGTGGGGTCTCGAGCACAGTGTGTATCTCTAGGTCCGCGATGCATTGTTGTAGTTGCTGGATCACTTCTTCAAGTTGTGCTACTTGTTACATAACTCGATCTTCCTCCTTTACTTCTACAACTGTCACAGAGAAAAGTTCTCTATTGACCACTTCCTTTACTTGGAGTTTCTCCCAGAGCAATTGTTCCTTTTCTTGTTGTAGCTGTGTTTTTTATTCATCAAACTTCACTTAGCGAGCAATCTTTTCTTGTTCTATAACACTACGATGCTCTACGAGTACTCCATGTACTTGTGCCAAAGCCTAGGTGGATTTCTCTATTTCTTTTTGCACTGGTCGAAGATGAGATTCAACTGTATCAGCTAGGAAATGGAGTTGAGCTATCTCATCTCCCAATTTTGGTTCTCTAGGCGCAGTGGAGACTATGCAGTTGGACTATCGGGCTTGTTGTACCCCTCAGAGTTTAGTCTCAATTCGATCATACATCTCTTCTTTCTTTGCTTCTTGTTTCTCTGCTATTTCCAATGAAGGACATTGCAGGGATGCTATGAAGAAGTCAAAGTCATCGGAGGTGAGGACGGTCTGCATCTTGGTCATAGTGGCCTTCGATTTCTTCTAGGAGGAAGGTTTTGGAGGTGAACCTTTCCTCTTCTTTAGGGGGTCAACCTCATATCCGTACTTCTGTTCAACTTCTTTTTCATTCAAATATTTTCCATAACCTCCTTTCTCTGGTGATATGGAAGAAGTCTTCACAGATTCACTGTCTATCTATTAGACCTCTTTGGTCTTCTTTGTTCTTCTAGGTCTAGGTGTATCCTGCACAATTTTTGGACTTTCGATGTCAAATATCTCTGCAGGGTCTACTGGAATAAGGAGGTCCGCCGACCAATCCTTTGTGATCTCCTCCAAATCTTCCTCCATCATCTTATAATAGGATTGAAGCTGGTGATTTTTTTCATTGACACGCATTGTGATGTAAATAAAATGTCGATCTGCGTTGAACTTCATCAAAGTCCTAAACTGGTGTAGAGTGTTCGGAGTAATGTGAGGCTCATACTGTATGGCTATCTTTAGTTGATTGTAGTAGGTATGAAAAACAACATTTGACTGCCACTGTTTATTCATGTCACTTGAGTACCACAATGTACTTAACTTTGCGGCCAATGGTTCAAAAGGATCGGTGTTCGGGAAGGTCGTACCTTCCGACACCTCCTAGGAAATAAAATCTATAAGGATCAAGATCCAGCTAAAATGAAATTTATATCCTTGATCTTTTGCTTCTCTGTAGTCAAGTTCCAACTGGTTCACCGAGTACTTCGCCTAGTTCATATGAAGGCCTTCCGCACACTTCCCTGCGAGGTCGACTACAAAACCTGTGACTTGGGTAGGGAAGTTCTTTTGTTCTAACTTCCTTGCAATCAATTGATAGGTGAGGTGCACTGTGCCACTCTAGATAGAAGCTAACTTGTAGCCTTGTGTGCCCTTCTCGACATCGCCATAAGTGTCCTTGATCTTTTGTGCTAGAGCATGATCCATGGCTTTTCCGGGGTAAAACTCATGTGGATCAGGTCCTTTCATACTCAAGCCCATGATCCGATTGATCAACGTCGGATCAACTGTTATACGATGGTTTATCCACAAATAACTTCCATGGTAAAAATGCAACAACAACTTGACACATGTATTCACCTCCTGGTGTCTTCCGAAGTGGGGAATATTCACGACGTTCAACAAGGTGGAATGCATGAGGTTCATATTCCATGAATGGGGAATTATGTTTGAATTCTTCCCTTTAGTTCTGGTCAGGTACTTATGTGGGCCGATCATGTTATATACTTTGCGATATCTGAGTTTGAAGTCGCTAAACTTCAACCCTGCTATCTTATCTTGGTCTGCTCGAACTACGTGTATCCCCTTCAGAAGGTACACCATAACCAAGGTGTATTCGAAATATTTGGGCACACTGTCTCGATTTACTACGCTACTCAGAGGTGGAATATAGGCGACTAATATAGTCGGGATCAATTTGGCATTCGCTAGATGATCCATGTTCTTGGTTCTCTTTTCATCAGATGGTCGGGATGGTCCGTCTCTGCAAGCAGTGGATGGAGAGGTTGGAAGTCCTCTCGTCGACGATGCTTGTACACATGTAGACATCGACATGACTCTTTTAGTCACAAGGTCGATCAGAACTTCTTCAACAAATTTCTCTATAGCGCTCATCTCGTTCGACATACACACTCAGGGTCAACAATCTCGATTTCGGGGAGTAAATTAGATAGCAAGAGTTTGATGATCACTGTATCAAATCAATTTAGTCTGCAGTCTTCAAACTCTAAGTTGGAAAAAGTGTTCTCTGTGCATGGCGTGACGAGATAAATAGTTACTCGGCAACGGGTCCCTTGCAACGGGTATGAAGCCTTTGTTAACTTTGTTCTGCCGTTATGGCATGGTCCCAACGATCAGATGGTGAGCTGTTTGTCCCTTAATGTATTTCTACCCATCCAGATCATTGGTATAATGATTATAATGTCCCCAACGACTATATTTTTTTGTCATGGCGAAGTGCCATGTGTCGTTGTTCTGATATCCCGGCGAAGCTTCAATTTTGCAAATTTTCCTTCTGCGAGGTTCCCTCTGGAGCCTTCTGCAACTTGTCGATCTTATCTCTCTTCAAACTTATCTTTCTATCCTTCTTCCTAGTGAACTTCATCTCAGCATGCCTTTTTCCATTATGATTCGTATCTTCTTTTGGCATAGTTGCTTCGTGTTGTTGATATTATTTCCTAAGATTTGAGGGCGATCCTTCTTCTTTATCTGGACTAGGTACTTCAATATTCTGTGGGTCGTCTAGTGTTCTTGAAACTTCGACATCTGGGCCTCCGGTTCTAAATAGCTCCGATCTTTTCTTTTGTTCTTCAATAAAGTGTGTGATCCTTCTAGTCATGAATTCTTTTAACTCTTTCTTCTATTGTTCTAAAACTTCTTCTTCTTCTTGCCTTCTAGCCTGATCTCTTTCAATCCAAGGTTTTCCTAGTAGCATGGTAAATGGGGCATTGTTCTCAATAAATTTATTAATGTTTTCCTAGTAGCATGGTAAATGGGACAATCTAATGACTATACTGTGGCTTTTCCGATGAAAACTGAAAATTTATTAATCTCAAAATCTTCCTCTGTTGAAGTTCCATTGGCATTCATAGGTATCCGAGTGAGCTTTCCACATAGATTTATCAGCTTTCCTTTGAATAGTCCTATTCCTCCTAACGAAGGAATCATAGCAGGCATCCCTATATCTTCCCAAGTTCTCTATGTTATGATATTCACATGTGTTTCCTCATCTAGAACACATTCAATGTCGAAGTCTCCTATTCTTGCTTCAAGGCATTCTTTTTCTTTGAAGATCTATGATAATCTGACATGTCGGTGGTCATTCTAGGTTTGTTTCATCTGTAGCAATAATTTCTCTGTTTCTTTCTAGGATTCTATCATAATCTTATTTTTTGGATCGATCCAAGGGTTTTCTTGTCTCATGTTCATTTCTTTAAGCTTATCAATCATTCTAGGACAATCCAATACTTCATGGTCCATATCTTTACAAAAAATACAACTAGGTATTATCCTAGGGCAATCCTTAGCAAGATGCCCCAGTTTTCTGCAACTGTAACGGAGGGTTAATCCTCTCTTTGTTTTAAATGATCCCCAACCTTTCCTATACTATGTGCTAGGATCATAGTGGCTAGTCTGCAAAAAAATCTTTCAAGGATCCTGCATCCACTTATTAGTCCAAACATTCTTTCTATGCATAGGTATAACACATTTTTCATTATTCTTATCAGATCTACTCATATCAAATCTTATTTCATCTATTAATACCCTAGTTTTCAAGCTAGGATAGAATCTATCAAACATACCTAGATCCATACTTTAGAAACAATTTTTTTTTTCCACTTATCTTACTTCTACAGAGCACAAAGCTTTCAGATATAGAAATTTTCACTATTCTTACCTTTATCAGAGCACAAAGATTTCAGATCTTACCTCTTTTCTTGGCACAGAGCTTCATAATTCAAGTAGAATGTTGCGCACTAGGGCAACAAATCTATGCACAGAGCTTTCAAAATTTTAGGATGGATCTTTGCACAAAGCTTCTTGTTCCTCAGTTCCCAACAGTCACAGTTTCAGGTCCTGACAATAGAACCATTTTTTGGCATAGAGGCAGACCCAGGGGTCAACGCTACAACAACGCACCAAAAAAACCCTAACTACTAACCCTTTTGGTAACACCTATGAAGCAGATGAGTCTCACCCGAGGTAGAGGCAAGGGTGGTTATAGGACTCAGGTGTCTGCAACCTTAGCTGGGACACTGATCTATGATTATAATACTTAATAGAGAACTTAGCACCTTTAGTTCATCATTATTTACCCAAGATCTACTTCGCAGATAAAACAGAGCATCGCAACATTCACTCAGATATAATGTATTTAAGAACTTAGCATAAAGAACTAGATCAGATCTAGCAGATTCAAGCACTAAGCACATTCACCTATATCAGATCTAACATTCAAATTCATCATAAGCACAAAGCATAAATAACTCTATCTATATATCTAGATCAAGCACTTAGCAAATAACACATAGACACATATGAACATTGCACATAGTAGAATAACATAGTATTTACATGGTTCACCCCCACCCTGGGGCTATGTCCACCAACTCTTGTTCTTTATTTGATTTGATCAGTCATCTACATACATAGAGCAACAAAATCCCTACTCCGCATAGGACAGGAGATCTGTGTGCACCTCGCCAGATCCTCCTTCCCTGAGCTAAGTCTAGCACAAAGCCTTTCATAGTCTATACACAAAGCACTACAGATGAATTGCACTCAGCTCTGCAAGCTTCACATAGTATGAACAAAGCCTTTTACAATCCGTACTTGCACTTAGCACTTTTGATCACATAGATCGAACTAGTATCGCTCAACTTACTTCACCTAGATACTTATTTATACATTATAAAATATGCCTAAACATGGGTTAACCCATGGGTCGACATCCCATTCCCATTACATAATCCCAAATCCCAAAAAGGACCCAAAAAGGGGCTGAGATCCTGTGATCTCTGCTTCGTCTTCAACAGGCTGTCGAAGTTCCAAAATAGGTCAACATGACCAAGAATCTCCCAAAACTTGGTTAAGGGCCAACAACCTATCAGAAGGTTATATTATATCAAGAAATTTTATTATATTTTTATATTTATCATGCCATCGATGATTTGGACTATCATCGGGATCCTTGATGTCTAGAGTGAGCTTAGTCCATCGGATATTTGGAGTGTCGTCAGAAGCTAAGCCACCAGAGTGAGGTCAGTCCACTAGAGTGGGCATGCACCAACCTCTCTAATGACAAAGCCTTTAGGATGAAGAGTTAGGTTGGTGAATATCATATCTATGAATACTTTAGACTATGTTTAATTTTAGTGGTAGGGGTATTTATTATCTTTATTTATTATTTTGTATTTATTATTTATTATTTTTTATTAATTTATAATTTCATGTGGTTGTGGGAATATTTTTCTTTTAATTTTATTAATTTTTTTATTTTCACATAGGATTAAGGGTAATTTTATTAATTTTATTTGTTAATTGTGATTTCACGTAGGTTAATTTTAATTAATTTTGTTAGTTTTATTTTTATTTCATTTTCCTAATTTTTAGGACTATATTTAGCCAAAATTATATTACAAGTCATAGGTCATATGCCTACCCCAGGTTCCTACTCAAATTACCTAAAGAGTATAAAACCATTTAAACCATTCAGTTTTGGATTCTCTTTATGCATGTGGGATTTTTATTTTTAGGTTAAGGATGAACAACCCAGATTCACCCACAGGCATGACTAATGGTCGTTGAGCACCATTTTTCAAATGGGAATATATTAGGTTGCAAGTGTCACAATTGAGCCCATAATACCTCATTGGAAAGGTACCAAGTAAATGAATGAATTCATAGAGGTCTTCATGCTAGAATAGTAACAAAAAATCTCAAAGATTACAAAGAAAAACAAACCATGAATTTGCGGGGGAGGGGGAATTGACTGTGCAAAATTCAAGCAACGATATGCAAGGCTACAAGAAACAAAATTATGCCCTGAATATATTTCCAGAAAGATATAATATAGAAGAATAGGATGGAATAACAAATGTTGTCATATCGATAGCCAAAATTCTCCAAAAATGCAGAACATAGATGAGGCCCAAATATAATTGAAAAATGGTTGTGCAATGTTCAAAAAGCCACAACTTGATATAGAGGGGTCGAAATAAAACCTGCAAGAGAAATATTGAAGGCCAAGAAAAAGGAAAAGGATGTAGGATGATCTTCATTAGAATACAAAATCTATAAATTCCCATAAACATTGTGAATGATAGAAGACGACACCAACATAAAAATTCAATAGCATTTTTAATGAATATCATTTTGAATTGCCTGAGGGAATGAATAACCAACTAGGAGTCTCTTAAACTTATGTTTGTAACTCTAGCATGTTCATTTTAAAAAATGTAAAATAAATTCAAACTATAAAATGAAAAATCAAAAGGAAAACAAATTGAACAGTGATGCAGACCCCCCTTCTCTTCTAAGGGTTGCACGACCTCCCAATCTAGGATCGATCAAGAAAATCAGTTTGATTGACTCTCTGGGTCTCTGCTAGACCCCAAACTCACTTACATAGGTCCTTTCCCCAAATGCGCAGGTCATATGAGACCCGCGGCTTCTCTCTTGAACGTTGCTCGAATCTCAACCCCAAACGGGCGCTAGCTATTCTCTGTTAAGCCCTTTCTCTCACGGGACCATGGGTTGTGACCACGAGCCTAAAAAAAGGCATGTCTCAATTTCACAAGTCAGGTATTCATATGAGAGTCACCTTGGCTCTCCTGATCTCCAAAATCCCGACAAGGGTATGGCACTCGCTAGCTCCTCCCTTATCCTCTTTCCAAATGACCCCTCACTATGACCTAGGGCCAAACCTTCAAGCACATCGGGATTTCACTTATCGGGAATTCCCATTGAGAATCACTTATGTCCCCTGACTCCCAAAATATTGATATTTCATATATCTCAATCCGACGGTCTTTCTTTCCCCATGATCTGATGGGTCATATCACATAGGGATTTCGCGTATCGTGAAGTCGAAAGACTTTCCACGTCTACTCTCCCGATCCCCGAAATATCGAAATGTTGATCATTCAGATCTAATGGTCTAGATCCTTCCTTGATATAACGGCTCAGATCAAGTCATGATTTCATGTTTCGCAAGTCATTATGACTTAACCTTTTACTCCCCTGAGCCACGAGTCAGCGAAACGTTGGTATCTCACCACGTGCCCTCCTTGAGGATGAATGGTCCCGATCTTAATCTGGGACCTTGGGTCTCTGCACTTCGACGATCTTAGTTTTTAAATTGAAAACCCCATGATGATTTTCCTGGAGCGCACGATCAGCTGACAAGTGTCCTCCGACAGATCTATGGCTCACGGCTCTTTGGCTCTCTGAGCTTCAGAAGTCTCAAGATTTCATCCTTCGCGTTCTTCCAGAATGACTTCACTCGAAATTCATTATCTCGTACCATGCATCATGTTCTAGATATGACGACCTAGATCTCCTCCAACACTTCGGGCTTTGGGAGTCTCAAATATCAACATGACTCCTTCGTTCTTCTCTTAGAGTGCTTTCACCTGAAAATCACGGCTTCTCGACACATGTCTCCCTCTTGATCTAACAGCTCTGGTCCATTTGGATGATAAAAAAGATGAAATTTCACTTCAGAAGTTTGGGAAATCCATACTTCGATAATATTAGATTTTGAACCTTGATGGGGTTCTATTGGAGTGAAGCGTTAAAACCCATGCACCTTGGCAACATCGGATGGCTGTTGATCTCCCACAATACGATCCAATGACCTCTATTTCTCCTCCTCCTGAGCTTCCGATCTTTTTGTCTTAGAAAATTTCTAAGTGTTTGAAGGTTCAAACCCTTGCCCTTCCTACGAATCTGAGTCTTGGAATTCATTAACACTTACGAAAAAGTGTTATTCCTCCTGATCTTCGTCTTTGTGGAGACTTTGAAATCTCGCGCAGTCCTTGCGTTTTAGGGATTTTCGACAACTCAGATTCAAAGATTTCTCCACGAGAATCTCCTCTCACCCTTCTGGGATTCTCCTTTAACTCTATTCGCTCTCTGCAACAAAATCTTATGCATATTCAAATTCTTGTGGACAACTGTGCACACCTTGCAACAGTCTCTTTGTTCTCCTTGTAAAGGGAAAATTTTCTGTTATCTCTTCTGAGCTTCAGAACTGAAACAAGTTCTATCAACGCACTCATTGCGTTCTGTGTGCACACCTTGCACTACTTGAATAGCAGAGAAACAATTGAAACTCTACTAACATTCACAGTTCCATCTACTCACAACGAGATTCATTCATTCATTCATAAAAACACAAAAAACATGGAATTTCAAACAATGTTCACACCATGCATTGGATCAATTTTCCCCTATTATATTCAAAAAAGGAAAAATGGTTACACTGTGACAAAAAACTACCACTAAAAACTGAAATCTTATACTGACTTGCAACTTCCAAATCTACTTGCTAACTAGCCTCATTTAGGTGTACAAAATATCTATTTATCTCAGAGGGCTCTTAGGGTTCCCCCTGCCTACTTGTCTACTCTATAACTTAACCTAATGACTATCTAGAGCAATCACATTCCAGAGCCAGAGTGGAAACTCTTACTTCGCTCGTAATAGTTCAATCATGTCTCACATGATTTTTCCAGTGCTGAGTTGAAGCGTGCCTCC
Organism: Picea sitchensis; assembly: GCA_010110895.2. NCBI lineage: Eukaryota > Viridiplantae > Streptophyta > Pinopsida > Pinales > Pinaceae > Picea > Picea sitchensis. Next base: position 21,824 of record SNQJ01S0079648.1, on the reverse strand, counting down.
AAAAGATTAATTTCGACGTTGAGTTAAGGTGGATTCAAAATATCTGTTGTAACTGCCAGCATTGAGCTCCCATATATATTCCTAGATGATGATGGGTCTTTCTCTGTGTGATTTCCAATGATGCTCTTCCATCATACTCCTCTTGAAAAACATTCATGGACTCCTGTCCATGAGCTCCTGCACTGACTTTCTGTGCTTCTGGATAGAAGATTTGTTTTCTCAACTAATATCTTCTATTGGTTATGCCTTCCACTTGACCAGATATTCAAAATAGGTCTTTCTCTGGGTATTTTTGTCAATCCTTTGATCAATGATCTTCTCCATCTGTGGATTTTCTGCTATAGGCATTTGTTTCTCCCACTGAATATTCTCTTGATCTTTTGATCCTTCTGTGCCATATTTTCTGTAAGGATATAGGTATGAAACATTGAATATGGGCGATATGCCCACATCATTTGGTAGATCAATATCATAGGCATTTGCATCAAAATTCCTCAAGATATTACATGGTCCTATCTCCTTCATATTTAACTTGTTATATGTTCCCCTAGGGAACCTTTCTTTCCTAAGATGTGCTAGAACCTAATCCCCTACTTCAAATTGAAGTTTCATGCATTGTTGATCAGCTCTGTGCTTGTACTCCTAGTTAGAAATCTGTAACTTTCCTCTGATTTGGCTATGGACCCTCTGCATGTCTGCAACAAAATCTTCTGCTCTAGTGCTCTTGATCTCATTATGTTCCAAGTCTCTCAACTCATATACTCTGTTGAAGGAAAATCTCCCTGTGGACATATAGATCTCCTCTTGAGAGATAGACTCTTAACTCTTAAGACAAAAGATGATTATCATGGACATTGACTTCCTTTTATATCTAGATAAACTAATGTGTGAGGAGGAAGGATAAAAGAAGTACCTTTTACTGGTGTTTGTCTGTAGTGTACCCTTCACTACCCATTTTTTTTTTTTTCAACCTCTCAGTTTACCATTCTGTACATAGAATTATAAGAAAATGCATTTAACACAGTAAAACACACTTAAAATACAGAGTGAAACATATCTGGGTACTGCTATAATTAAACGTTCCATAGCATTCATCATTAATTCATTTAAACAGCGGAATTCATGATACAAAACAGCACAACCATGTTCAAATGTGATAAACCATAATTCAATACTTATCTTTTATTGGCTGTAGAATTACACCAACCAAGTGCAGGCCTTC
>SNQJ01S0079648.1:0-20592 GCA_010110895.2 Picea sitchensis | reverse complement strand
GTATATTTCTCTTTTAGTTAATTTAATACATGAATATGTCCCTTTCCCATAATGATGATGTCATCTTATTACATGATTCCTTGATCACATGTATAGACTAGGTATTGAATACATTAATTTGCTTGTACTTCGATTGGTTTATACTGTTGTGATTGGACGGCACAAGAGCATTGAAGCAAAGCAAGGAACAACAAAGATTTAAGGAGAGAATTCACAAGGTATGCCCACTATCCATTTCTCTTAGTTCGTTCAATAATCTAGATCTAGGGAAAGAGTAGTATTCTGTCTCGTTTTGTTCTATATCCAGGTGGATCTAGGGAGATTGGTCTGTGTCCGCACTCACAAATTTATCCGTTAACAAGTCTCCCTTACCTTGGGTTACAGGAACAGGTCGGATCGGAATTCTTCGGGCTCTATGGCAGCTACAGAGTTCCTTCCAGGAGTCCTCTTCTCCCTATGCGCACTCCCACATCTGGAGGAGTCGCTCACAGGCCAACAAGCCTCACACAGTCTAGTACCGCGCGGTCACAACCATCCACAAGAAACACAGACAAATGCTTCCAACAACTGGCTCAGCAATCACGGAATGATCTCACGGTGATGATCTCAGAGCAGGCTTCATGCACAGGCTAGCTCTGTTTTCCCATACAATCACAGGATGCTTCCACTCGAGTTCAGCACAGGGAATTCTGGTTTAGGAATGCGTTTTCGGGTTGCCTAGAATAGACACAGACTCATAGCTCGGGACAGGGTATTACACGGTTTTCCTCAGGAAAACACAGCTTAACGATTTCAGAGATGAATCCGGATATCCGGCAGAGGTCGTACCGGTTCCACGCACAGGGGTTTGGTTCAGAATGGAGGGCGTCCCCCACCCACGGTTCAGTTCAAGGCTTATATATTCATGCACCAGGGTTGACACTTGTCACCCTGGGAACTGCATGCGTTCCATCTGTACGCCTTTCTCCCACCATTTGGGGAATCATGGGTCCTTCAAAAGGACTTAGGATAAAATAATGTGCACATGGATTTTTAGGAACAATAATAAAATATTATTCCAGGCCTAAACCCCCTAGGCTTAGCCCCTAGGCTCCTTACTCAGCCCCTTTCCCACCTTTCATCTCCTTGATCCCTTGCCCACTCTGTGGATGCTCATTCCCCCATCACTCTTTCATCATGGTCGGTTTGCAATGGCGGTATTTATATTTTATTTATTGACCTGCATACATACAAGTACATCAACAGGCTCCTAGCCTTCAACACTTAGGCTCCCTGGCCTAACAAAACTCATAATCCTACTGCTTATACAAAACTTGGCTCACCAGCCNCAGGCTCCTGGACTTCAACACTTAGGCTCCCTGGACTAACAAAACTCATAAGCCTACAACTTATACAAAACTTGGCTCACCAGCCTATAGAACATATTTACAATTCTTTGCATGTAACATGATCTGTAACGGGGTTCGGCCTCGGGGACATTACATTGTCCCTGCACGGTCCGAGTTGAGCTCCAATCTTAAACTCCTCGATAAGCCCTGTAGACAAACAAAAGTACAAACAACTTCCTACTCTACTGATATTAGCTTAAAATAGATCTATCTATTAGAGACAAATTCATGTGAGATCAAACACAGAATTGAAAGAAACAGGCCAAGCATATTACAATAATGAGAGCAACAATGAAGAAAACTTACAACCATAAATGTGAGTGCAACAACTTCATCAAGTTCCCCTTGTCCAAACCCTTGCTTAAACAGTCCACACGCAGAATGTTGATGCTCCAAATGACATACCACTCATGAGATCATACGTTTGGTATAATTCTCAATCTCCATTCCCCCTCGTCCATGGAAATCCCTCATTATATAGGATTTTCAAGTTTAACCACCATAGATAAGATCTCTCATCAGATCCACTAAGAAAGGGATCTCTAAGATATTTGGGGAGAAAATATCTCTTGAGGATTTTGGAGAGGAAATATATCTCAAGGATTTTAAGGAGGAAATATTTCAACCATCCATGAGATTCTCCACCTTCCCTAAAAAATAGGAAACCAAATGTGAGGTGAATTCTCACACTTAATTACTTTCTTTTTCATGAATATTAATAATAATTCATGTGCACTTGATTCTCTCACTTAATCAATTTCTTTTCCATGAATATTAATAATAATTCATGTGTACTTAATATTTCTTTGCTTTCATGTAATATATCCCTTCTCCACATTGACTAGGGATTGTGACATAGGTTATTCCATGGTGTCAAAGTGTATGTGACACTTATACGACACTTTACGACACTTAGGGTGAAGTACCTAGGTGTGCAAATTTCATGTGTAACATACTCCCCTGGGTTGCATTCCATACAATATGTGGAATGGGCTCTTTCTAGTGCTCCTTTTTGGTGAGTCCTTGTATGCAAATCCTGCTTGTTGCAGAATATGATCCCACTGATTATGGTGCTCAGTGACTAGAATCCTTAATAAATTTACCAAACTTCTATTTACCACCTCAGTTTGCCCATCTATCTGACGGTGATAAGGTGAACTGAAGGAAAAATATGTTCCCAACTTTTTCGCCAGTGTTCTCCAAAAGTGGACCACAAATTTTATGTCTTTGTCCGAGACAATGCTTCTGGGTAGGCCGTGAAGTCTTACAAATTCCTTGAAAAACAGGTTTGCAACATGTGTTGCATCACTGGTCTTCTGGCATGGGATAAAGTGTTCCATCTTTGAAAATCTATCCACCACCAAAAATATGGAATCAAATCCTCTTTGCATTCTTGGCAGTCCCAACACAAAATCCATGCTTATTGCATCCCAAGGCCTCTCTGGTATTGGCAATGGTTGATACAATCCATTGGTCTGTCTTTTTCCTTTCGCATGTTGGAATATTCTAAATCTTTTCACAAACTTTATCACTTCTTTTCTCATGCCTGGCCAATATTATGAACTTCTCAACTGTGCAAATGTTTTATCATGGCCGAAATGTTTAGCCTACCCTCCACTATGCTTTTCCTTCAAAAGGTTATCCCTCATTGAGCATTTTGGTATTCACAATTGATTTCCTTTGAAAAAAAATCCCTCTTGAATCATGTACTCTATCCACTGCCTTCTGTCTCTCATCACAGTGTTCGCACATGCTTCATATGCTTCCTTGAAATCTGTGTCATCACAATACATGTCCTTAAGGTGTTCAAACCCCATGGTCTTCACCTTAAATTCCTGCACAATCAAACATCTCCTGCTTAATGCATCAACAACTTTGTTAGCGTTCCTAGCGATATGTTTTATTACAAAAGTAAAATTCTACATAAACGCAACCCATTTTGCATGCCTCCGATTCAATTTTTCCTGCCTAGTTATGAATTGTAAGGCTTGGTTATCGTTGTACAAGACAAATTCCCATGGGACAAGGTAATGTCTCCACTTATTCAAAGCTTGAATTATGGCATAAAATGGCTTATCATACATGGATTATTTCCTCTTGATATCATTCAGCTTCTCACTAAAATAGGCAATAGGTTTGTTATCCTGACTCAAAACTACTCCTATTGCAACTCCACTTGCATCACATCTCACCTAAAATGTCTTTTCAAAATTTGGCAAGAACATAATTGGTCATTATATTATTTTCTCCTTCAGTATATTGAGGCTCCTTTTGGCCTCCTTTGTCCATTTAAAGTACTTTTTCTTCTTCTTCATTGTATCCATCATTGGTGTACAAATTCCATTGAAGTCTCTGATGAAATTCCTATAGAAACTTGCTAGTCCATGAAAGATCCTTACCTCAAAAATACTCCTTGGTGATGACCATTCTTTGATTGCTTTCACCTTCTCTAGATCCATCTTCAGTTCATTTGAAGAGATCACAAAACCCAAGTAAATGAGTTCTGTCTTCATAAAAGAGGACTTCTTCATATTTATCAATAACTTCTCCTACTATAGTTTCGTCATCACCAATGTCAGGTGCCTCGAATGATCCTCTTTAGTCTTTCTAAAGATCAATATATCATCCAGATATACAACCACAAACTTTCCAATGAAATCCTTTAATATTTCATTCATGAACACCATAAAATTACTCGGGGCATTTGTTAAGACAAATGGCATAACAAGCCACTCATACAAACCTTCATTTTTCTTAAAGGTTGTTTTCCACTCATCACTTTCTCTCATATTGATTTGGTGATATCCACTCTTCAAATCTATTTTGGAAAAGAAATTTGATCCACTTAAACAGTCCATTAAATCATCCATTCTTGGTAAAGGAAATCTATACCTAATGGTGATCTTGTTAATGGACCTTGAGTCTGTGCACATTCTCCGTCATCCATCCTTCTTTGGACTTAACACAGTTGGTACTGCGCAAGGACTCAAGCTCTCTCTCACCAAACCCTTATCTAACAATTCTTGGACTTGGTTCTTCACTTCCTCTTTCTCTCGAGGTGTCAATCTGTATGTTGCTTTGTTTGGCAAACTTTCTCCTGGTATCAAGTCAATCTGGTGGTTGATACTTTTGATGGGTGGGAATGAGTTTGACAACTCATTCACCACTATGTCAGCAAAATTATCCAATAGTTCATGAACTTATTCAGGAAAATCATCCACCGAAGTTCTTGTAAGGATAAATCTGGGTTTCCTCACTACAACAAACTGCATCTCATGTTCTTTCTTGACTTCTTTTAGGAGTTCCTTCCCACTCATGAGAAGTATGCTCATGTTGGCTTCCTCTTTCACTTCCTTCTCCTTATTGGCAACAACATGTGGGTTCTACCATTCTTCTCTAAGGTGTATGTATTCTTCCTCCCATCATGAATGACATTTCTATCAAACTTCCATGGTCTTCCCAACAAAATATGGCATACATCCATGGGAATTACATCACATAGAATTTCATCTCTATATCCTTCTATCTTAAATTCAACCAAGCATTGTTTAGTAACTATTACCTAGTGTCCTTTTTGCAACCATGAGACTTTCTATGGTTTCGGGTGTGAATTTGTCTCTAGCTTCAACTTCTCCACCATCTCTATGGATACTAAGTTATCAATGCTTCCACTATCGATTATCACCTTGCATACTTTGTCTTTAGTCTTGCAAGCTATTATGAAGAGACTTTTCCTCTGCACTAGCCTTTCAACTTCTCCCTATGGTTTTAAGAGAACCTTCCTCAACATCAAGGATCTCCTATCCTCTACTCCTTCTACTTCAAAATTCCCTCTCCATGCTTCTAAAATGTGAGCTTCACCTCCTCCTTCTTTGTTTTTCTCATGGCAGTCCCAAGACATGTGCCCTATCTTTCCATAGGCATAGCATCTTACTTCTCCTCCTCCTCTTCTTCCTCTTCCTCTAGAAGAAATTTTTCCACCACCCTTCCTTCCTTGGGAACTTCCTCCTCTTTCTGAGTAACTCCGTGGTTTCTCAGCCTCATCCTTAGGCTTATGTGCTCCTTCATGGGTAACTCCCTTAATTTTGTTTGGGTCTGGGATTTTACCTCTCCCTCGCTAGCTTTGTCTTTTGGCCAACTTCTCCTCTTCCTTCAGCACAAACCGATAAGCATCCTCCACTATCCTTATTGACATCATGCTGAGCTCATCCTAGATTTCATACCTCAAGCCATTTATGTATCTAGAAACTTTTTATTCATCTCTCTCTCTTTGTCTAGTTTTGATGTTCATCCTATAGAAATCCTCTGTGTACTCCTTAACTATCATCCCCTTCTGTCTTAGGTTTTGCATCTTCCTGAACAGATTGATTTGAAAATCTTTGGGAATGAACTTAGCCTTCAACTTGGCTACCATTTCATCCAAATTCTTTATCTTTTGTTTTCCCTTGCTTCTCCTCTCAGCCTACAGTTCATCCCACCATAGCGTTGCATGTCCTTTTAGCTTTGTGACAACTTGTTTCACCCTTTTCTCTTCATCAAACTCTTCATAGTCGAAGTTTTTATCCATGGATGTTATCCAATCCAACAACTCTTCAGCATCTAAATTGCCTTCATAAATTGGGACCTCTATCTTGGCTCTGCCTTCCAATCTAGAAACTACTCTCAGCAAGCGTTCTTCAACAACATCCTCTCCTGCAGCTTCTTCAATGACATTCTCACCCATGGCTTCTTCTCTCTCTGCATCGTTGATATCTTCAGGGTCAGGTGCTCGTCTCTACACTACCTCCATCACCTCTAACCTTGCACAAAGTTATCGCATATCCCTTTCTACAACTCGATTAGCCAAAGGTGGCTCTACTCATCTCCTCAGTGGAATTATGTTGACTGTCTGTCACACACAAAATACAACTCTGATTTATTTTTATCTCTTCTCCTTTTCCTGCAGTCTACAAGAAACAATTCTCCGCTCTGATACCACTTGATGCAGACCCCCCTTCTCTTCTAAATGTTGCACAACCTCTCGGTCTAGGATCTATCAAGAAACTGATTCTGATTGAATCTTTGGGTCTCTGGTAGACCCCAAACCCACTTACATAGGTCCTTTCCCCAAATCCGTAGGTCGTATGATTCCCACGACTTCTCTTCTGAATGTTGTTTGAATATCAATGCCAAATGGGCGCTAGCTCTTCTCTGCTAATCCCTTTCTCTCACACGACCACAGGTCATGACCACAAGACTAAAAAAAGATTCATCATGATTTAGCGAGTTGGTTATTTGTATGAGAGTCACCCTTCCTCTCCTGAGCTCTAAAACCCTGACAAGGGTCTAGAACACACTAGCTCCTCCCTTATCCTCTTTCCAAATGACCCTTCGCTGTGACCTAGGGCCAAACCTTCAAGCGCGTCAGGATTTTTCTTATAAGGAATTCTTTCTATGAGTCACTTCTGTCCCTCGACTCCCAAAATGTCAATATTTCATAGCTGTCAATCTGACGGTCTTGCTTTACCCACGATATGATGGTTCAGAACACGTCGAGATTTCACGTATCATGAAGTTGGAAAAANNNTCGATATTTCAGATCTGGTGGTCCAGATCCTTCCTTGATCCAATGGCTCATATCAAGTCGCGATTTGGCATTTTGTGAATCCTTACGACTCAACAGTTTACTCCCCCAACCTACAAGTCAAGGAAAAGTTGGTTTCTCGCCACGTTCCCTCCTTGACGATGGACAGTCTCGATCTTAATTTGGGACCTCGGTTATCCATGCTTTGGTGATCTCGATTTTCAAACTGAAAACCCCACGACAATTTTCCCATAGCACACGATCGATTGACAGGTGCCCTCCAATAGATTGACGGCTCGCGGCTCTTCGGCTCTCCGAGCTTCGGTAGTCTCAAGATTTCATCCTCCTTGTTCTTCCAGAATGACTTCACTCGAAATTCACAATCCTGTGCCACGCGTCTTGTTCTAGATATGAAGACCCAGATCTCCTATGGCACTTCAGGCTTCGGAAGTCTCAAATCTCAACGTGACTCCTTCACTTTGCTTCCGGAGTCATTTCACCTAGAACTCACGGCTTCTCGACAGGTGTCTCCCGCTTGATCTAACGACTCTGGTCCATTTGGATGATCGAACAACTGAGATTTCACTTGGGAAGTTCGAGACTTCGAACCTTGGGAATCTCATATTTTGAACCTTGATGGGGTTCTGTGGGTGAAAAGAGTTAAAGCTCATGCACCTTGGCAAGATTGGATGGTTGTTGATCTCCCGCGTTGAGATCCAATGGCCTCTGTTTCTCCTCCTCCCGAGCTTCCGATCTTTCTGTCTTAGAAAATTTCTAAGTGTTTGAAGGTTCAAACCCTCGCCCTTACTACGAATCCAAGTCTTGTAATTCGTTAACACTTACGAAAAAAGTGTTATTCCTCCTGAGCTTCGTCTTTGTAGAGACTTCGAAATCTCGCACACTCCTTGCATTTCAACGATTTTTGACAACTCAGATTCAAAGATTTCTCCAAGAGAATCTCCTCTCTCCCTTCTGGCGTTCTCCTTTAACTCTATTCTCACTCTGCAATAGACTCTTATGCAGATTCGAATTCTTGCAGATGACTATGCACACCTTGCAACAGTGTCTTTGCACTCCTTGCAAAGGGAAAATTCTGTGTTATCTCTTCTCGGCTTCAAAACTGAAACAGGTTCTGTCAACATACTCCTTGCGTTCTTTGTGCACACCTTGCACTGCTTCATTAGAAGAGAAATAATTGAAACTCTGCTAACATTCACAATTCCATCTACTCACAATGGGATTCATTCATTCATTCATGAAAACACAAACAACAGGGAATTGCAAACAATGTTCACACCATGCATTGGATCAATTTTCCTCTATTATATTCAAAAAAAGAAAAATGGTTACACTATGATAAAAAACTACCACTGAAAACTGAAATCTCCTACTAAATTGCAGCTTCCAAATCTACTTGCTAACTAGCCACATTTGGGCATACAAAATCTCTATTTATCTCAGAGGGATCTTAGGGTTCCCCCTGGCTACTTTTCCACTCTATAACTTAACCTAACAACTATCTAGACTAGTCACATTCCAGAGCCAGAGTGGAAACTCCCACTTCACTCATAATCGTTCAAACGTGTCTCACATGATTTTTCTGGTGCTGAGTTCAAGAGTGCCTCCAAAAGATTAATTCTGGTGCTGAGTTAAGGCAACTTCAAAATATTTGTTGTAACTGCTAGTGTTGAGCTCCCATACAGATTCCTAGATCTTGATGGGTCTTGCTCTGTGCGATTACCAACGATTCTCCTGCATCAAATAGTTACTAGATTTGAAGAGTCTCTCTTGTATTATAAAAGAGAGCTCACAAAATGTAAGAAAATGACTTTCCATTTGTAAATGAAATATGGTACTATTACTTATGAATGAATGAAGAGAAAGAGGCATGCTAAGAATTTGTGATTTTGGTAGATGTATATCATACTTTTCTTTATGAATTTGTCTTGTTCTTGAGTAGCATATAACTCTAATGTATGAACTATTTCTTCAATTTATTCTAAATGTTCGTGTTTTCACATGTTACCTTATGAGTATAAAAATAATTTAATGAATGCGTTGTACAACTAATACAACTAATTGTTTATGTATAAGTAGCATTGTTTCTATCACTTATCATTAAAATACATAAATTATTTATGGTCCTGATGATATTGTCTCTCACTATAGTCATTGAGTTAGTTTTTCTATGGTGGGATAGGTTAGTAGTAGTTCGCTTAGATTAGTTTTCTTTCAGTTTAGATTAGAGTTAGAGTTAATTAGGATTCTTTGGGGAACAATTTCTTGTCTTTTCCCCTTTTATTATTTTAATTCTTAGTGGAAACCATGCCCACATACTAGTTAAAAATGCTACATCAAATGATATTAGGTCTAATTAAGACCCGACATTGGGTTTTCTCCCTTACCTGCTTGTTATAGCAAGATTTTCCTCACCCTATGCAAATTTTCTCACAAGGCCTTTTTCCATTTCCCTATGTAGACTTGAAGTTCCTTTTTGCAAATACCAGAGATAAAAACAATATTTTTCCACATATATGCGCCCTAACTATTATACAACATGTGTATACGCAGGTTGCACAATTATAGCATGTGTACATCAGGTTTTGTGCCCACAATTAAAAAATAGTGTCGGGTTTCCATGTCACATCACGAAATACATGATCCTTGACCTTCCATATACTTGAAACATTTTGATTTGACCGTTTAGTTCCATTTGAAGGTTATAAATGGGCCATATCCGAGGTATGGAAAAGAAGAGAAGAATTGAACTTTGAGAGAAAAGTTACTCTAGAGAAATTATTCACTTCATATTGAGTCTGCATCCCTTTGTACTTTTAATTTTGAACGCATTGTTTAGTCCCCAAGATCTTCCATAATTGATTCAAAACCTCATTGTCTCTCTTATATGAGCTTGCCTTTGGTGGAGGATTGAAGTGGTGGAGGCCCAGTTGTAAAGGACTTAGTTTCTCGGTTCCGAACCATGTGGACACAAAAGTTTGTTATTCATTCACTTTTGCTAATTACATTTTAATAGAAATACTCTTTTCTCATCCAATTAATGTCTTACAAATATTTGAATTACTATTCCATAGGCATATTTGTTATGAATATTTATGGACTATGCTATTGAATGTGCTAACTTTATATATCATTGCCATATGCTTTTGTTTATTTGTTGTTGAGGACAAGCTACAGGTGTATCGCTTTGAGTCGAGTGCTCAAAGGTGGACTTCATCGAACGTCTAGACGAGGTAGGCTCCTTATCTTGTCTAGTTAGCATATTTGTTTATATATCATACCTAGGATTAGAGTTGATTTCTGTAGTCATTTCCATATTTTTTGGGTTACCCCATGACATAAAGAGATTTTCCTTGTAACATAATTGGTGACCATATTAGGGATAGAATATTATTTTCGGGGTTTGGAGTGTTTTTATCCTTTGATTTCTCTTGGTTATATTGAGTTTCTTGTCGTCGGATTTCTTGAAAACATATGTTCATTTTGAGTTTGAGTTTCTTATACTTATCCTTAACTTGGCAGTGTTTTAATACATATACATGGGATTTTACCTGACAGTCATGTACATACATGTTCTATCCTTCTGCAAGAGGCATATATACATGATTTTCTCTTGTACAATCGTGTACATCTTTCTTGTATGCCCAGTTTCTGAGTTTGATGTTTGTTGGGTAAGTTTTGATGGTTGCTGAGTCTTCTTAGGTATCTATTATGAGTGTTAAGTGCCTGTAGAATGATAGGAAACCTTTCTTTGGTTAAATTTTCGGGCGGTGCCTTTATCATCATCCTTTTCATTGATTGTCCTTGCATCTTGGTTTGGGTGTTTGCTTCTTGATATCATACTTGGTTTGTCTCTGATTTCATTCAGTAGAATCTTTATATCAAGTTGTTGTTCAGTCCTTGCATTTTCATTCTTTTATATTGAAAATACAAAAATATTAAGCATTTTGCATTGTTGGCATTTTATCTTTTGGTTTCTTATCATTGGTCTTAGATCATGTACGGAAAGATCGCATTCTAGTTTGAATTGCATAATTAAATTGAAAATTTCATATTGAATAATCTTATCGTTTATTGGGAATAGGATTTTGTGAGTAAACTTCTCCAAGGCTATTAAATCAACATATGTGTTTGACTAATGGAGTGGTGAAATCCATTATATAATTGGTGATGTTAGGAGGCTCTATTTAAACTAAAGTTAAGCACGAGGTCACATGAGGTTGGTTGAGGGGATATTCCCCCCACTACCTTCTTAGCGTCAGATATATTTATGGGGATCTATTTGTATATGGGGATCTTGCTAGTACCTTTACCTCTGTGAGAGGTGGTGATTTAGAGGTTTCAGGCTTTGTTACCCTACCCATATAGTAGACCTGACTTACTACTATTCACCTGCACATTGGTTATATCATGGTTTATTAGTTTCTTGACATAGGTGCCACATAGGTTACTTGCAGGGGTTATTTTGCAGGTACCCTGGGTCAGATAAGGGTCGGACAACACACAAACTTTATGGAGGATTACCTCTCTGGGACAATCTGACCGACTGGTTTTTAAGCCCACGAGAGCCCTTATAACTGATATTGATACCTCCGATATTTTACAGGGAGTCTCAAGCCCCTCTTGGGCGAGGCATACCTACTTTAGGAAGGGAGGCTCCTTTCAACCACTTTATCCTATTTGTGTGCATATTGGCCTTTTGTTTATTTTGGTTTTGCTCTTTGATTACTAGTTGGCCATAGGATTTATCTTTATATCTCAAGTCTTGAGTCATCATGGATCCAGACCAACTTCCCTATCGGTCTCTCCGCTTATTACGATTACCACCGCATCTTGAGTCTTTTCCTTCTAAAAGGTGTAAAGTTATCAAACGTGGTACACACACCTCCACTTACTAGACTTGTGATCATACAAGGATGAGTACTGAATCGAGTCAGAAAGATATTGGGAGCCCTTTGACTCCCATACCCACTATAGTTAATGATACTCCTTCGACACATTGAACCACAATGGTTGTAGTGCCGAAGGTTCCTATCATCACTCCTATATGTACTATAGTGAATTCTCAACCTACATCCATGAACGCTTTTGGGTCCCTTTGTCACTCACTGGGCTACAATATTCAGTCCACTGCTACAACCTCTAGCCCTTTTTCTGATGGTATGGCAAATTTCACATAGCAATTTTCATCCTTCATCCCAACATCTAACCCAAATACTAGTATTGGACTCGGGGGCATGGCTCTTCGACATACTCCATTTTCGTTTGGTAGTGGTCATATCCCACAAACGATTCCTACAATTGGAGGATTTTCGCCTTTTCACCCCAGGTCTAATCCTGGTCCTAATGCTCCTAGATGGAGTGGTCAACTTGGCAGACAAGTTTCTTCGTACGATCCATCCTTTACACCTACCTTATCTGTACCGATTCTGACCAACATTTTTGGCATGAAGAATACAACTTTATCCTTCAGATTCACCCCTAGAGGAGGTCAGTTTCATACCTTGGGCAACCCCCAACCTGGAGCCACTTCAGCTGGGGGAAATTTTTACAACCCTCATCATAAAATTCCTACTAGAATGGTGCCCAACCAACCCCTCGTGAATCAGTTTGGAGGAGGGTATTACAATCCCAGGCATGGCCATGGTGCATACCAGAACCCTGGATGGGATGCAATTATCCAACAAAAATATTTCCAGGGATATTAGGGCCAGATGTTGCAACCCCATATCACTTTTATGGCCACACTCAATATTTCAGAATTGTCTAGATTAATGAATGACCCATGTGTATCATGATATGACATGGCCCCCCATCCCCACCAAGATTTCTTCAGATATTCCAAAATTTGAAGGAAATATTGGTGAATATCCTAGTGATTACGTCACTAATTTTCACCTTTGGTGCTCTTTGAACTCCCTTAATGACAATTATATTCATTTAATATTGTTTCAATGCACCCTCACGAGGGTCTCCATGAAAAGGTATATAGAGATACCAAGGGGGATGTACAAAACTTTTAATCAGATGGTTTTAGTCTTCCTCAACCACTTCCAATTGTCAGTTTGTTACAATGCTGGCATATAAATTATTTCAAACTTCCATCATGACAAATCCACCCATATTTTGGATCACATCGAAGAGTGGTGTAGATGGAAGAGGTTGATCAAGGCCTAAGTACCCCCATAATTCCTGCTAGAGTGGTTCCTTAAGTCTCTACATCTTTATATTTCAAAGGATGTTTCTACATCCGAGGTTACATCTGAGGAATAAGCGATTTTTAAAGCCCAAAAATTAGATCTTATATATTCTCAGTCTGGGATGTTATACGAGATTGTTTCAGATGCCCCAACATCAAACTATGACCCAATACAAAAGCTCGGGCCTCATGCCAATGGTATTGTAGGCTCTGCCAATGTGAAATTTGCAGACTTGGTGACAAGCCAGTTAAAAGAGTTGTCACTAAACTAGTCTGTAGGAGGGCCAACTTTGTCTATGTCCTCCACTCCCACTCAGTCGACAGATGTACATTCTGTGTAGTCATCAACCAACCTGAATGGTAACCAACAATGAGGAGGGAATAAAAAGAAATGAGATGGTAACAATTGTAAGGGTGGGAAGAAGAGTAATAAACTCAAGGACAATGGTAATAATGAGAAGTTGAATAATACTGTTGGTGAGGGAAAGAAAGAAAGGCAAAAGGTGAAGTTTTTCTACAAGCTTTGTACAGACGATCACCTTACCTACTTATGCCCCAAACTTGTGGAAGCTACGAGGATTTTATCTCTACCGCCCGTTGTGTTGACTAATCCTTTTTCACATAATCAACACATGGCCTAGATATCCTCGAATGTTGGAAATGCAAAGAGTGGGATTCAAAATGCACCAATGCAAGACAGTGATCGTCTATGCATCAATATGGTTAAATTTGAGGTTAATATAGACACTTGGTCTTGTGATTACAGTTCTTCATAGATTGTACCTTGTCTAGAGTCTACCCCTCCTATGGAGATTTCTTTACAGATTGAAAAACCAGAGCCCCAACCTCATATTCTGAAAAAAAAAATCAAGCGCTCTACCCACAATCCAAATTCTAGAGCCACCCATAATTACTCTATTGTTGAGGATCTGGGTCAAACCCCTTGTGCGATGTTGGCTCTAGAGGTACTCCAGACATGTCCTTCACATAGGAATGCCATGTTATCTGTGTTAGGAGATCTAGATCCCTATGGCTCTAAAGTTATCAAGTTTGACATCACAGATGTGAAGACTCTCTTTTCTTACCATGTGGCATTCTAAATCCATGTGGGTTACTCAAAGTATACCACTAAATGTATTGTTGTTGATGAAGGTGTTTCAACATGTGTGATGTCCTTGGTCTGTTGGAAATCCCTCAACTCTCCGATCCCTTCTCAATCTCTGACCATGTTGACTGGTTTTTACGGTTGTTCCTTCCACCCTCACGGTATTCTTCCTGCCTTCCCGGTCTAGTTAGGTGGGAAGAAGGCAAAGGTGGATGTTGAGGTGTTTGATGGACCCCTCAACTATAATGTGTTACTAGGACGCAATTGGAATTATGTTGTGACTGCAATCATATCATCCATATTCCAAACTCTTTTCTTTCCTCATGATGGGAAGATCATGACAATGAACCAGTTGTCCTTTGTGTATGATAGACCCAATGCATCGGTTGGATCGTCGATCCCCGTGATCGACAATTCTTAGCTAGCAACTGAGAATACTGGTGTTGGAATGTATTAATCCCTTATGGGTACCTTCGACTTCATGGCACTGGTTCATCATATATACTCCATGTCAAGTAGGTCTGCCTCGTCAAAGAGGTTTGTTCATTTCTGCACTTAATATTTTAACGATCCTTGGACCCTACCTTCCTCAACTATGTCTTGTGAAGTTCAGTAACATACTGGAATGTCCATGCCACTATCGGCAGTAGAGATGGCGTATCAGGATGTTCTTAACTCTTATGTCGATCTGGATCCTGTTACCTCGTATATGGACGAGGAGGACCTGTTCTCGGACCTGTGTAGGCCACTTGATTGTCTTGTTCACATGACTACCTTGATGATAATTTACCTTCATATGAAGCTATCGTAGATTCCATGAATGTTTCTAAAAGGCCATGGGATGATATGCACAATTTCTCTTGTTTTCTCTCAAAACATGCTAGAATCGAACAAGATAATTTTAGATCTACCTTGAGCGAGATATTCAGTCATGCCGTAGTTCCACTTGATATGCACAAAAATTATGCCAAAGGAAACATGGCGAGTATCTCTCCCACCATCACAATCAATATCTCTTGTATTCGTGGAAAGGTTGAAAATGTATACATCGGTGAAGATTGTTTGTCATAAGAAATTATGATCTACACCGAGCTCTTCAAATAGTTCCATGATGTATTCACTTGGTCATATGAAGAGATGCTAGGAATCGACCCTCGAATTGTTGAACATGAGATTAAAACCTACCTAGATGTTAATCCTGCTCGAAAATGAATTAGAGCTGTCAATCCTAGGAAGGCCCCTGTTATTAAGGAAGAGGTAGAAAAAATGCTTAACGTTGGCTTTATCTACCCATTTCCCTTGACTAAATGGGTATCCAATCACGTTCCTGCGAATAAAAAGAAAGGAACCATCCACGTATGCATGGATTTTCATTACCTGAATAAGGCATGTCCCAAAGACAACTTCCTAACACCCTTCATTGATCAGATTCTCAATGAATGTGTGAGAAGAGAATTTTTTTCTCTTATGGACGAATTTTCAGGGTATAACCAAATTAAGATTAAGCCTGAGGAACAAAATAAGACAACATTCATTTTTCCTTGGGGTATATTTGCATACCATAAAATGACTTTCGGCCTTAAGAACACTGGAGCAACCTTCCAACGAGCTATGACCTTCACATTTCATGATCTCAAGCATATATTCAAAGCCTATCTCGACGATCTCGCTGCTCACTCCCATAAGAGAGTGGATCACCCTAAACACCTTTGACTAGTTTTTTAAAGATGTCGCCATTATCGCATCCATTTTAACCCTCATAAATGCATCTTTTGCGTTAGGTTAGGTCAAATTATAGTATTTTATTCTCTGAGACTAGGATCATGGTAGATCTGCTAAAGGTTGAGGAAATACTTTGATTTCCTCCCCCACACATTATTCGTCAAATTCAATGTTTACAGGGGAAACATAACATTTTACAACGGTTTATAGTGAAATATGCCAATATTACTAAGGGTTTCATGTGTCTCTTACATAAGGACACTCCTTTTATCTAGGATGAGTGAGCCTAGGAATCCTTCGATGCTTTGAAGAAATCCTTAGTATCGACGCCTTTGTTGAAGTCTTTGAACTACGACGGAGATTAATTTATTTATGTCTTCAGACTACGGTAGAGAAATCCGAAGAGATGATTGGTAAGGTGTTGTTTAAGGAGGATGAAAAGCTCCGTGAGCATGTCATTTACTATCTTAGTCGAAACTTACTCGGCCCTGAACTCAAATATTCTCATGTTGAAAAGCTATCTTTGGTTGTCGTTCACGTAGTTCAACAATTACGAAACTATATATTGCTTTGAAAAACTACTATGGTTATCGATGTCAATCCTTTTCAATACCTCCTTACTAGGCATATCATAGGGGGGAAATACAATAAATGGATTGTCATTTTACAAGAATTTGATCTTGACTTCGCTTCTGCGAAATCCAAAAAATCACTAGTTTTTGCAGAGTTAATATCTGACTTCCCTTGGACAGATGAGGATGTTATTCATGTTGATTCATTTGCATATGAAAACATTTTCCTTGTCTCATCGTCAGACCCCTAGTATGGAGATATTGTTGTTTATCTTCAAACTTTGAAGTTCCCTCAGCATCTCTCGAGAGATGAATGATGGTGTATATGATACCAATAAAAGAACTGCCTTATCATAGGTGATACTTGGTATAGCTGAGGAGTATACAATATCTTTTATCATTGCTTGAATCATGAAGAAGTTGAGTCTGTTCTAAACTACTTCCACAGTGGGGCTTGTGGTGGTCATCTATCTGGGCTTCCGACAACCCAGACAATTTTGCGGGCCGGTTATTTTTGTCCGTCTATTTTTAAATATTATGTTAAAGAGGTTAAGAATTGTCACCCCTACTAGGGGTTCACTTTGAAAATGCACTCGCATCCAACCCCTCTCTATCTAGTCGTTATCGTTAGTCCCTTCACCAAGTGGGGGGTGGATTTTGTGGATTGCAACCCAACTTCGGTTGGGGGGGCATCAACCCATTATCGTGGTCATAGATTAATTTACTAAGTGGGTTGAGGCCATGCCTATAATTAAATCTGATGGTAATAATATTTATTTCTTCATGTTCAATCAAATTACAGCCAGGTTCAGAATCCCAAGTGAGATTGTCACTGATCATGGTAGTCACTTTGAGAATGAAATGATGAAAGAATTAGCATCAAAACTGAGGTTTATACATGGTCATTAATCCCCTTACTAACCTGAGGAAAATGGACAAGTAGAGGTCATGAAAAAGTCTCTCAATACCATTTTGTAGAAAACTGTCAGCCAGAGAAAATCTAACTGGCATATCATGCTTTATCCAACACTTTGGGCATACTGAACCTTGATTAAGACTTCCACCAATTTTTATCCTTTCCAGTTAGTGCACGGTGTGGATTCGATCCTACCTATTGAATGTGAAATCATTCTCTTAGATTGGCAGTTGCGCTCCTACCTGATACTTTCGATCTCAAACAACATCTCATACACCTAGAGAGTCTAGATGAGCAACATCGAGATGCCTCCATGACTATTGAAGAAAATAAAAGAGGTGTCAAGGCATACTATGATAAGTCTGTCTATCCTTGATAGTACACTAAGGGTGACTTGGTCCTTCTATATGACCAAGACAAAGAACCACTGGGGGCAGGAAAGTTCAAACCCATGTGGTACGGTCCCTATATCGTGTGACGTGTCTTAGAAAAAGGGGCCTATGAATTAGAATATTATGAAAGGAACATGATGGCTGAGCCCAGAAATGGGATCTATTTGAAAATATATTACGCTTGAGCACCAAGCTTGGGAGTAACTCTTTGTATACTAATGTATTTTAGTGTATAATTTTTTTCTCTCTTTCTTATCTTCAACTTGCTTATCAAGTTTTCCCTTGGTTGGAAGATTTCAACAGAGTCTTCGGTCTACTTAGGATTCGTAGACGGGGCCAGTCATCATACACAGAACTTGGCGTCTGTCGCTTGGGTTGTTTACTCACCCGAGGGTCAATTGGTGTCTCCAAGTGGCATTTTCATAGGACCATCCACGAATAATGTGGCCGAATATAGCGTTGTTATAGAACTTTTGCGTGATGCCATTTCACATAGTATTCAATTTTTAGAAGTTCACCCGAACTCCCGGTTAGTGGTATGTCAGTTGAACGACAGTTACCGTGTGTGTGACCCAACTCTACTCCGAGGATTCTTATGGGTACAAATTTTGGAACGACATTTTGATTTTATTACTTATCATCACATACCTAGAAGTTCTAATTATGTATCCGATGCATATGCAAAGTTTGTTTTAGATTGGCATTTGTCACATAACTATAGCAAAGAAAACAATTTCATCAATGTACACATTGTAATATAAGTAAATATGAAGATCAATGTGTTTATATATTTCATCTCTCCAAAACAATATGATGTTATTGTAAAAAATTGGGGATGACACCCTCAAAATACATATATGGTCGATCATATAATAATCATGACATCTACACCTGTGGTGCCAGATGTGTGTCATGATAGCATGCTATGGAATTTACGAGATGTCAAAAGAGTCTTACCCAAGTGTGGGGCACACCTACCACATGTCTTTGCATCTCCTCTGGAAGATCCTCTACCTGAACCATGAGAATCCTTTGTGTCAAATGAGACAGGTTGCCCTGCATGTTTTGAAGCACTCTATCATCATCCCCTTATGTTGGCTCATCCCCCGGGTGCCTCTTCCAGTTTCATGCAAGTCTGTCCGGTCTTCATGGACCCATGTCTGTGTCACATATCTATTTAGTTAGTACATGACATCATCCAAAAATATTTTTGTTTTCTTATACAAAAATACAAAAAAATGAAATATTCAAAAACTTTGGCATGCCTATGTCTCCGTAGGAGGAACCTAGTGGTAACGACATGTCTAGATCTCCTCTGAATTCAATGCTTGCATAAGGGTATTTCTTGAGAGTCATCACCTTCCAACTCCACTAGAATAAAAGCTCGTCATTGTAGGGTTTTGGAACCCTACCACCTCCCTTCCTCCTCATCACCTCGGTCCACCATGCCATGGTTGGATAATGAGGTCCATGTGGAACAATATAAATTTTAGGGACCAAGCCTGAAACCTACTCGAAGAAAAAACTACATAGGATAGAGACGAACCTAAAGTTCCTCTTTCTACCCAATTTGTAGTCTGTTAGTTGGCTCTTCATGTTGGCTTATAGTGAGGTGCACCATTAATAAACCATGGGTCGCAAGCACTCCACTAAATAGAATATAAGTGGCCTTGATTTCTGATGTAAATAGGCCAACTCTGTGATCCATGTCAACACTAGGAAAACAATCTTGAGACTCAGATTATTAATCGCTCTGATCGAGAGTTGGCTCCATACCTTCTTGGTCCCTGCAATAAGATGAGTGGTTATGCAATCCTCTATTCTCATGCTACTCCAAGATCCTCGAGCTTTGAGGTTGACCACCTCACCTCGACGCGACAATCCTATCAAGAAGTATATGTCCTCAACTTTGATCCTTAATGGTTGTCCAACAATGTTGAAGGTTTAAGTATCCAGATCCCGGTAGTTCACTAGCAGTTGAAGCAGTATCACTTGAGCCCTGATACCTTTGAGAGCCCAAAACTTGTATATCCCACATTGTTTTAAGGCCATATGGGCCCCTGGATCTCTTTCCCTTGCAACATCCACCTCTTCATGCTCTCTGTTGTAGGAAAATCTCCCTGCGGACAGGTAGATCGCCTCTAAGAGCTTGACCCTAACTCTAGATAGAAAATGCTTATCATGGACACTGTCTTCCTTTCAAATCTATCTAAACTAATACATGAGAAGGAAGGATGACAGAAGTACCCTTTTATCGACGTTTGTCCCTGCACACTCTGAGTTGCGCTCCGATCCTTTACTCCTCGTTGATTTCTGTGGAAAAAAAAAGATACGACCGCTTCCTACTCTATTGATATTAGCTTGAAAACAGATCTATCAACAAGTGATAAGTTCATGTGACATTAGACACAAACTAGAAAGAAACAGGCCAAGCGTGTCATATTGATGAGAATAATGACAGCAGTACTTACAATCGTAGATGCGAATGCGACAGCTTCATCAAGTCCTCTTCGTCTAACCCTTGCCTGAAAGATCCACGACCTGGATAATAACAGCTTCACTGACCACTCTCCTTTGGCTGACTGTGATTTTCCTCCAAGATCATAAGTTTCATATCTTTAGTTCTTCCCCCCTTTCCACCATCATAGAGCCTGTTTATATAGGTTAAGAGGAGCTTAACCTCTTGAGTTATCTTTAGAACAAGTTGGGAACCTTCT
>SNQJ01S0079646.1:20997-32834 GCA_010110895.2 Picea sitchensis | reverse complement strand
CATCATCATCATCATCATCATCATCATGTTTGAAAAATACATATGATTTTTTTTTAATTGTTATATAAAAGAGCTATATAATGTTTTTGTTATAAGTTTTTATTTTTACTGGTTTGCATAATGTTCTTTAAAAAAAGGTTTTACTTTTTTTAAATAATATTAATAATAACAATAATAAGTAATTACACACACATATAAAGAAGAGGGGAGTGTTATGATGAATATATATGTTATATATTTCTAGATATGTGTGTTCAAGTAAAGGTAAATGATGGGTACCTGCACCGAAGGGTCCTATTGCAATGTTGGTGCAACTGATAAAGTAAAGGAGATGGTATGGTAACTAAGATAAATTATTGAGTTATATATGCTTATTTGACCCCTTGACCTATAACAATATTTCCTTAAGTGATATTTTCATTACGAGTGAATATAAAAGAAAACTTACACCTACACATACATGTGTGTGCATAGGTGTATAGATAGAACTTAGCAATGTGACTTAAAACCCTTACTGAATTTTATGGATAAATCCAGCCTACAGTAAGCTATATGTCCCTCGGATCTTCCCTTTATCCAAGACATGCAGAGGGGATAGATTCCTATATATTTTTCCCTAGATCTAACTAATTGTTTTTCCTTTTACACTAATGGATAGGATGCCATACCTCTTTATTGAAGGTTGTCCTTGCATGTCCGAATGATGCAACTCTCGAGATATTAGCTCCAACTCCTACGATCCACTTCTTGCACACAAGCAATAGACAAATATCAATTCTACAAATCCTACAATCCTACAAGTGTTAGGAAACTCAAATATAGTTTGGATATATTATGATCTATTCAAGGTGAGATCAA
Source organism: Picea sitchensis (assembly GCA_010110895.2). Lineage (NCBI taxonomy): Eukaryota > Viridiplantae > Streptophyta > Pinopsida > Pinales > Pinaceae > Picea > Picea sitchensis. The sequence goes on along the minus strand of SNQJ01S0079646.1, from coordinate 31,976 downwards.
ATCTAACATTTACCATTAAACATGAATAACATGAAAGGGGAAAAGCATAGATCTATATTAATATGAAAGGGAGAAGTACATCAAATTTTACCTTAGATGAAAGATGCATTCCTTCTAGTTCCAGGTTCCCAATTCTCCTTGTTATCCACTTGAGCTTCCCTCTCTATTTCACCAACGTAACCACTCTCAAACTTTAGCTCCTATTTCACTAGAATAACTACTCTCAAACTCTACCTCCCCCATCTCCTTGATTTGGATTTTTCTTATAGGAATTTAGAAGAGATTGTATATAGGATTCATGACATGTGAATTAGGTGGTTACAAGTCATGGATAACTTGATGGCATGTGAAATAAGCAATTACAAGTCATAGATAGACTTGATGGCATGTGAACTAAGCAATTACAAGTCATGCACAAGTTTCATACTTAATTATGTTTTTTTTCCAACCTATTATGAACTTTTCTCTATTATGAGCCTTTGCTCAAGTTTCATGCTCAATTATGAGCTTTTTCCATCTCACTATGAACTTTCTTTTCAATTATGATTTTTTTTTCTCAATTATGAAATAATTTTTATTTCATAATTATGAAATTGTGAAAAAATAATTATTTCTTTGTGAAATAATTATGAGAATTTTACTCAATTATGTAATTATAGCCTCATAACATCTAGTAACATGCTTACAAAACCTATGGTGGCAAATAAAAGTATACCAAATGCCCCCTAATGTATGAGGTCAGAAAAAAAAAACTAATGACTGAAATACATTAMGAAAATTCATGGTGACGAGTGGCATAAGGAAGAAGCTTGGAGATCAAGGAACCAATGATTACATGCAATCARACATCAAGTCAACATACATAGATCATCCCCGAGGTAGGCATACTCATGCTAGAAAGAGAAGAAAATCATGGCCGCCAACACAATACACTGTGAATCCATGAAATGAAATGCAAGGCCATGGACACAAAAAAGTATACAATGGATTCATGCCATCAACTAGATCATAGCCATGAGAAAATACAATGTGGATCTATGTCATTGTATACATATCAGGAAGACATTGAGAACTAAGGAGAGTTCCCTCAAATTCTTCAAAGTACTCATACAATAGTGATATAATCCATCACAACTTGGGGGGGATGCTATGAATGAGTGATGTGGCCCTAAACCAAAGGTGTTTGTCCCAAACCATGATAGTACAAATGTACAACATGTCAATGAATGAGTTGATGTCAAGCATAGTAGAAACCTTCTAATTATCAGTCATTAAAATATATTGTTAATGGACACAAGGGAATCCACCAATGATGAAAATGGGCCCCAAGGTACCTAGTACAATCTAACGAGTGTGAATAGAGGATCTGATGTTGAATACCCGTAGAATTGGTCAATTAGGGTCAATGATGTAAACCCACTATTGATCGTGAGGAGGCCTTCCACTAAGGACTGCAAGCTCCAAGGTACTAGTTGGTTTCTAGATCCCTCTCTTAGATAATGTGTTGAAGTTGATAGGAAGAGATTCATTGAAGGATGGCCTTAATGTATCCCCCAATAATCGACATGAAACATACACCGAGAGTTGATATGAATAGATAGAATCACCAAGTACAACTGAAACAGGGATGGTCGAATCAGAAGGTCAACAAAAATGCAGATGGACGACTCAGTTTTAAATTCCTTTGAACACATAACACCACATGATATTGACTTGGAAACAAGATGTAAGAGTATGAATAATATAGTGCATCAACGCAGGAGGCATTGAAGCACTCTCCATGATGAATGGAAAAGTAACTAGCCAGAGGAGTATCTGTGACTCATATTAATGGTACAGATCCTAAGCAAGCTATAACCCAACTATAAGATAATGAATCAAACATGTGCCATGTTAAAGTGTGACATGAATGACTCTACCATTTCATGAATAGATCAATGGTAACTCCCCCCTCTTTTTTATGTTTTTTTTTGTTTTTTAGTGTCTCCTTCATGGTTTAATGAGCGTAAAAGAGAGATAAAAGTGTCATCGGAAATGTCTTTTTCATTCAATTTTAATCAACCCGAAAATAGTTAAAGTATACTCGCATGGTGTGACTTCTCGTCATGATGGAACAGGTGTTTTTGTTTCCTATTTTCTAGCTCTGAAATATATAATGTACACAGACTGTATCATTGACTTCCAGGAGTACTACCCTTTCCCTGCTCAATACATTTGTTGCATCTGCCCACAAATTGATCTACCAACTTGGAGGATTCTGTCAAATTATTGGCCTAAAAAATGTATAATTTATTTTCCAACTGAGGCAATCTATCTCCTATTTGTCTATCTTATGAAATAATAGACTGCAGTTGTAGATTAGACTTCACTAACCATCTATCTATTTGAGCAATATCAACTTGTTTTATTTGTGATATTTCAGCTTGGGATTCTTCCATGTTTGTCTTAATGTTGAGCAAATGTTTGGCTATATTAATCTGACCCTGTGTTCTAGAACTATATTCTTTATCAAGGCCCAATAATTCCTAGCTGAATAAGCCAAAAGTTTCTTCACAAGATTCTTTCACTTCTTTAGCCATTTTCTTGCCTTCGGCTTTTTAGACTCCCAAGTATTCAATATGATATCGCCTCTGGTATGCTCTGAAATGGAAAATCTGGAAGACAAAGCTATTCCTTCTTTTTCCGATGATATAACCACTTCTTGGGAGGTAGTTCAGACGACAATAGCCTCTCTCTCTCTCTTAAAACAACATTACTTAATGCTTGATCTATCACCCGAAAATGATTTTGGATGATTTCTACCTTAGAGAGTAGGCTTAGTTGTGCTTCTTCCAGTTTCTTTCGCACTTCCAGTGCTTGATCTTGGAACATTGTTACATCTATAATCATAATTTTGGTAGAACTTAATTTGGCTTGCAATTTCTGTACCAACTCCTCTTGATGGATGACCCGTCCTTGGTTCCCTTGGGCAGTCTTGTGTATCTCTTCAAGGTTGGTTTTAAGTTGCTTGATTTCTTGTCTATTGATGGCTCTCATTTGTTTGAAGCCCTTGTTGACCTCGCTTCTGATGTCCTCTGTTACAGTCTTTATTTGGTTTTGTAATTGGTTTATTAACAAGGCTTTTTTCTTCATCCTTTCTTTTAAAGTTCCAACCAAATACTGGTTGGCTGTTGCATAAGCCCCCAATGAACCTGTTATTTCTTCAGTGAGTTCTACCTCTTCTAAGGACTCTCCATCAGTTAGTTCTATATATCTTTTGACCGCTGCACACCCTTTGGTGCATTTCTCGCTTCACCACAGATTTCCTTTTCTTGCTGAAAAAGAAATCGGTAGGAGGTATCTCTTCTATAGGAATTGGCGTTAGATCTTCTATGAACACTGTCTCTATATTGGGGTTTCCTCTGGTAGACTGTAAAGGTGTGATAGACTAAATGGGGCTGTCTATTTATGTAGATGACTATTTTCTAGTCGTGTTTGTAGTTGATTTATCTGGTGTAGCCAACAACTTATCTTCTCCCTTCTTTGTTAGTTTCTCTACTTGATTTTTGGTCTGATTACCTAATATATCTGTCTCCGGGGTCTCTTTTTTTTGAGTCGAGACCTCAGTTTTCTGTAAGTTTTCCTGGGTTTCTTATTTGCTAGAGTTTACGAGTTATGAAATTCGGGTCTCTGGTTTCTGTGTATCTAGAGACGTCGGGACTTCCCCTTGTAACACTTTAGGGAGGCTACTTCTTCGGTGCCTCTGAAATTCATAGAATTCAATCATTCTTTCAGGTGACAGAGCTCGAACTTGACCTAATACCTCTAGATAAGATTTCACTCCTTGGAAAATCTCGTCTTGAGGAGAATCCTCATGTTCATACCTTTTCAAACTACAACTATCCATGTGGTTACCCACTACCTTCTACGGGTCGTGCTTCTTGAATTCAATGTTTACCAAATTTATTTCTTCTAAGGTTGTGGGCTCCACTTTGGAGTGGCCAAAATCCAATAAATAAAATGCACCAATGTGTAAGGGAAAATATGTCCATACCTTTTTCTGTACTCCTTTGAGTTCTTTGCTAATCCTACCGAGTACAATTTGTCATGCTACCTCGCGACACAATAGTCTACCTGGTAAAAATTGCGGCAGAGCATATGGAGGATCTGAACGACCAACAACCCTGATATAGGAGAAGTGTTCCTCGATGTACCAGTCTACCACGCTGCCTAGGTTAGACACAATTTTATTTGAAATTCTAGGAGGTGGGTGACCAAATATAATAGTGTGCATAAGCACCACTACCTAGTTACAAATTTCATAGAAGAAATATTTCGCCTTGTCTTCCCAGAGTTTTGAATGATAAATGTGAATTGGTTTTGTGCTACTTGGATTCCATATCCATCCCATCAATGGGAAAGGTGTCATGAAACAGATGGCATCCATAATATAAGTTGACATGAAGAATGAAGTTGATTTCCCTTTTTTTTTGTGCTCGGTATTCTATAATTTACTAGCCAGATTTTCCGACAATATTTTGGCCCAGTCAAAAGAATACCCTTCCACCACTGTGTGTATCATGGGCACCCATGGCAGAAAGAAATGGGTTGTATTCTCTTTCCCATAGAGCCTACACATCATCATGGCTACATACATGAACTGTAGTGTAACGATGAAATTGAGTATGTGCCGTGAGAATCAACTCTTAACTTTTTTGAGCACGGATACCAATATTTGATCAAGTCAGAAAGGATTTTTCCAAATTGATCACACTCCTTCTTGTTGAAATCCTCTAAGAAATTGGAATTTTAAGTGAAGTTTGGTGTTGGATATATCTTATACATGACATGTATGTTCTCTGGCCGAAATGATCCAACAACTACCTTCTGCAAATTGAATATAGTTCTCGTTGGGATATCTACATGATCCAGTGCCCATCTGATCATATCATAATAGGGTAAAAGCCGCAGCCTTGTTGCTACCTTATGCATCTCTAACTGAGCAACAATATTGTATTTGGTAGACAAGTCTTCCTTTTCATTGTCACTTGAATCAGACAAGAAGTTTACCAACTCATATTACAGGGTGTTGAATACATGCGTCCAGGTTTTAATTGTATCTACGCTTCTAGGCGAGGTGTCAAAGATAACCTCTTTGTTCTGGATTGAAATTTGTTGGCCCTTGGTTATGGAAGCAAGCTAATATCAAGGAATAAAAGGCAAAATGTGAACTTCGCGCAAGATGCAGTGACTATTATTGGGTCGAAGTGAGCAAAAGAGCAGAAAAGATGGAGCGAAGTTTGAGAAAGCAAGCCGTTGGATGAGGAGATCAAGGATGACAAATCAACAAGGAAGAAGGATTGTGGACAACTCATCAAGTGGAAAAATCCATCGTTAGATGTTGTGGAGAACCACGCAAGAATAAAGGAAGGACATGCTACCGAAGCCCTGAAAATATGGGTCAAGTTGACCTAGGGTTTTAGACAACTAGGGTTTTGGACACCTAGGTTTCGACCTAAGGCTGTCGGTGAGTAATTGTAATGTATAAATAAAGGTCATGAGGACCTAGTTTGTGTTGGTATGATAATGCTGTCTATTTAGTGGTATTGTTGTGTGAGAGAGAAGTTCTAAGTGTGAGAGCCTTATGGTATTGTAATATATTCAGCTAGGTGCTAAGATCAACCCTGCAGCTGGGTGCATAGGGAGGGGAGAGAAAGAGAGGATAAGAGAAGAGATATGCTAGATAATAATGCAGACAAGAACTATATGCTTCGTCTTAATATATTATAAAGCACAATTCCATGGACGTATCCCTAGAGAGAGGGTGAACTATGTATATTTTATGTTTTGTGTGGTTGATGTTCTTTCTCTGTCATTGATATACTGTGATTGCATTATTATGTTAGATTTGATAAGTAGATGTGTAGAATAGATCTAAGCTGATAGGTGATATATGAATGATGTGTTGCTCTTGTATTAGATCCACTTGATGTTCCCCTTGGTTGTAGACATCCCTATCCTGCAACCCCCTCATAACTGCTTCGGGTGAGACTTCATCTGCTTCGCAGGTGTTGCTGAAAGGGCCATTAGTTAGGGCTTGTTGGTGCGCTCTTGGAGCTTAACCTTGGGTCTGCCCCTGTGCCAACAAATGGTTTCGTTGCCAGGACGTGAATCTTATTTAGGGAATGTCAAAGTGGTTCCCATCGAAGATAGAGATTCAAAAGTGGATAGAGGATCAAGAAAAGGACTTCGCTGAAGCCCAGAATAAGAACCCTAATATTAGTACAAAGGATTGGTTCGAGAAATATATCTTTACTGATATACACAAAATTTTCTTTGGGGGAATCCATGAGGAGTTGTATGAGTGGCTAGCTAGATTAGCAGATACCCAGTTCGAGATCTGATCTAGACCTCCTATAGTGTGGACGTCGAAGTTGATCAAGAAGGTCAAGAGAGTTTATAACACCCTATCGTGAGCAGTAGATCACTAGTTTGATAGCACCATTGGAGGGTACATCACATAGTTTGTTGTTGACATATTAGAGTCATACAACCAAGCTGAGAGATATTTCTTTAAGGAACCCAGAGGAAATGTTTTACAATTCATGAAGTTGAGACTCAAGATGCTATTGCATGAGAACAAAATATTGAAGATACAATATATTGGTCGGATCTATAAAGGCTAATGTTCAAGAATTCAAACAACAATAGTGACACAAAATATAGACATACGCGTAGTGGGAGAGTGTTAAGAGAAGTTTACCTTTCAAACCTATTCAAGAAGAACTACGGGGAGGAGGGTTTCTATAGTGGATAAGAGGCAAATCCGATATACGAGGAGCATTCAGAACCTGCTAGGACAGAGGAAGGGAAAGATGAAGAGCTTTGCCGGGAAGAATCTGAAACTTTAGGAACATGCACTGCTGAACTAAGTTCTAATATCCCTCCTATTGATTCATTAGTATTAAGAAATCAGAGTAATCCCAACCACTAGAGCATCCAGAGCACTGTCACTAGTATTCCACAACATATTCAATTAGGGACTCTAGGAAGATATATGGCATATGAGATGAGGCTCCCTATCTTTAGGGGAGATGGATCTGAAGATCATGATAAACATTGGTTCCTATGTGAAGCTGTATGGAACATTAAAAATGTCACCAACGAAGTTGTCAAAAGAACACAATTCAGTACCACTCTAAGGGACTACGCACTGAGCTGGTACATGAAGCTTGTTCAGGGACTTGCACAACCTAAGACACTGAATCAGATTAAGAATGTGTTGATTTCATAGTTCAAGAAACCCAAGTCAAAGTCACAATGTATTATAGAGATGAAAGAGATCAAGTAGAAGGTGGCCAAACCTGTGTGGGAATTCGATCAAAGATTCAAAAACCTAACAAGCCGATTGACTTTTCAGATCCCAGATGAACAGAACAAATAATGGTTCATTGTTTCCCTCTTACCACACATTAGAGTTCCTCTGATGCAACATAATATTTTTAAGTATGAGGTGCTGGAGATTTCCATGAATCTAGAATCAACCCCTATGGGAGAATCCAGCTCAGGTATGAGCCAGATATTGAGTCAACTAACTAGTTTGTCTTTGCAGGTCGAAGATATGAAGAAATATAAGGGAAAAGATAAAAGAGAAGACATATGGTGTGTCAAATGTAGATCAGAAGGCCATGACAAGGAGCGTTGTTCCCTATTCAATGAATACCTTGCTTCTAGAGCCCAAAGCCCTTTGAAGCAAGTCACCTTACGTTGGTGCGAGGTATGTAGAAACAGACATCACCCTGGTGAGTGATACCACATGAAAAAGTATGTTTAGACACCTACAAATTTGTATTGCACATTTTGTAAGCCTGTGGGACATGATGATAGAGATTGTAGGGCTTACAATCTCATGCATGAAAGGTCAAGAGACATATACAAGATTCAAGGTTAAGTACAACAACAAGGAAACACTACGCAGTATAACTCTTATGGGAGAGGCAATTTCAATCCTCGTGGTGGATTCATAGGAAGAGGATGAGGAGGAGGAATGGGTCGAGGCCGAGGATAGATAATCTGTTATAACTGCACACAACCAGGACACCTTGCAAGGGATTTTCAGAACCCTTGTACTACTTGCAGCTACTGCAACTCGTTTGAACTTGTTATAGAAGATTGTCCTGTGTTGCTAGCTAAGCTTCAACAAATATGAGGACCTCAGTAGAACCCATAGGTACAACTAATATATGATGAACCTCATGGAGAAGACCCTAGAGTGGATTTTATAACCAAAGGAGGCACTATTACATGAGAAGACAGACTGACCCAAGGGAATATTACAGAAGACTCAGGAATCAGAAAGGCTATAGAGAAGACACAAATGTTCGATGAAAAGAAAGAAAGACAAACGTTTGAGGAAGAAAGAAACAAATTCAGAGTATACCAAGGTTCCTCATCAAATATAAGACCAGAAGTGAGAGAATATGGAATTCCTTTGGCATTTGATCAGTATGCTTCGCCAAAAGAAGGAAAAGAGGTAAGAAAGCTCATGGAATTTCTATATACTTGTATTAAGTTGATTCAGGATGAAAGTGTTGTACAAGAATTACAAAATTTAATCAGACAATATGAGCTAGGAAAGATAGACCCCTTACTGAATAGGGAAGTACATCAAATTGGTAAGAAGAGAAGGACAAACAAGGACTTACATTTGAATGCTCAAATAGGAGAGTATGAGATAGACTATGTAGTCCTCAACTTAGAGTGGGAGGTCAATGTCATGAAAAAGAAAACCTGGGCACTGATGGGAAAATGGAAGTTGGTCTATTCCCCTATCAGGCTTAGAATGGCCAACCAACAAGCTATAAGTCCATTTGGCATATTGGAACATGTCCATGTGGACATTGATGGAGTAAGAACATTTGCAAATTTCGAGGTAATTCAGATTGTTGATGACAACTGCCCTTACTCTGCGCTGTTAGGAATTGATTGGGCCTTTAATAATTCCACTGTGGTTGATTTAAAGAAAAGACATATGACTTTTGAAAGAGATGGCCTTAGGGTAATTTCACCCTTAGATCCAGATGAAGGTCAGCGATACACATAACCTATCAGAGAAGAAGACCGTGCATACGAACTGGAAAACATATACAAGCTAATAGCCAAACAGTAGGATCACATTAATCCTACAACTGATGGGAACCTAAGCTGGCAAAGTGATAGCGCATGTTCATTAGACTCAGAAGAAGCACTGGAGAATTGGCAGAATAAGATGTATGAAGTATCTACAAGAAGATTTGCTATATTAACTAGAGAAGTTCGATGGGTCAGCATAATTGTAAGTAACATACCCACCTTTGATGGTCTAAATCCTTTAGAAGCCTTCTTGTCGGAATTGGAAGAGAGTGTACCAATGCAACAAATATTGTTTGCGATGGATGAGGCCTTGAAATCCACACCATCAAGATGGTGGGGGGAACACAAAAGTAACATTATAGATTGGATACAATGTCGTACCCTGATGACAGTGCGCTTCTCAGCATAAGTAGGAGGCTGTGAATTTCGATACATAGGTCGAATCTACCCAAAGGACCATGTGCGAAGCTATGAGGAATCCTGGAGCAATGTTCCTCAAGAACAATGGGTACACAAATTCATCAACACACTGGACACGACACCTATCAACTGGTACCTTCAAGCAGAGATGTGCCTCATCACTATAGATTGGAAATGTATGACTCAGAATTTTGTAACGACCTTCTTATTTGAAAGTCAATATCCTTAAGTAGATCAAGCATTACGTATTGTGAGACGGAAAGTATTCGAGGATGTATCTAGCCTTCCCTTAGAACAAGAAGAGGATGAATGGACTGCGCCTCTCCAAAAACTGCAAGGTTGTTACAACATCAATGCCGATGAAGACGATGATCCTAGGAAGGTGAACATCGTAGAAACATAAGGCCAGAGAGATGTGTAAGGACCAGGAGTTGAGATACCATTTATTGGACAACTGATTAAGATTAAGAAGGTCAATATTGGACCAAAGAAGACACCAAAGTTTGCAAATGTTGGAGATTATTGGGATGCTGCTACCATTGAAAAAATTACAGAGTTGTTGCATGAATATCATGACTTATTTCCAACCAAGTTCACTGATATGAAGGGCATTAAAGGGACTATGGGTGAGATGAGGATTCCTTTAAATCCAGATGCTAGACCAGTTAAATAGAGACCATACAGACTAAACCCTAAATATAAGGAAAAAGTGAAAATTGAGCTCGACAGAATGTTGGAAGCAGGGATTATAGAGTTTGTCGAAGAGTCAGAATGGATTATCCCTATGGTGGTACAAGACAAGAAGACAAGAGAGATCCAGATATACGTAGATCTCAGGAAGCTAAATGATGCTTGTTTTCATGACCCCTTCCCTACACCATTCACTGACGAAGTGTTAGATAATGTGGGAGGCCATGAAGTATATTCTTTTACAGATGGATTTTCAGGATACCATTAGATCCGAATTGCCAAGGAATATCGCCACAAGACCACATTTTCAATAGAATGGGGGTCCTATCAGTATACAATGATGCCATTTGGATTGAAGAATTCCCGAACCATATTTTCCACTGTGGCGGTCGAAGCATTCAAGAAATTTCTGCATAAATTTCTAGAAGCATATTTTGATGACTTTACTGTTTTTATTTTATTAAAGAATCATATTGAATGTTTAAGGCTAATGTTGGATAAATTCAAGCAATGTCAAATTTCCTTGAACCTGAAGAAATGTTTTTTCTTTTTAGCATTTGGAGTTTTTTTTAGGTCATATTGTATGTAAGCAAGGATTTCTGGTAGATCCATCCAAGATCGCCATTATAGTTGATCTACCCCCTCCTACTGTTAATCCCTAATATTGGCTCATTACCCCTTAATTGGGGCATATTATATTAGTAATGTTATTTTATTTATGTCGGCTTTAGACCATTAGTTGTAATTATACCTCCTAG